>JAAIIK010018951.1:14019-24535 GCA_014706435.1 Silurus glanis | reverse complement strand
ACACACACACACACACACACACACACACACACACACACACACACACAGTACAAATCAATTCAAATAAAATATCACCTGTTAGTCTGATCAGCTGATATGAAGTGTGGTTTGTTTGTCATCTGATCTTCAAAGGGCTTTTAAATACAATATTTTTAATGAAATTTGTGTGTGTGTGTGTGTGTGTGTGTGTGTGTGTGTGTGTGTGTGTGCAGCCTAAGATCATCTGGATGAAGAATAGGATGATTATAGGTGATGACCCGAAGTATCTGATGCAGAACAATCAGGGAGTTTTAACACTGAACATCCGGAAAATGAGCAACTTCGATGGAGGAAAATACTCGTGCATGGCTGTTAATGAGCATGGGCAAGATGAGGTGGAGTGTACAATTCAGGTTCGAGGTATGTGTGTGTTTGTTTATATCTGTCTAGCTTTATATCTGTCTGTCTTTCTACATTAGTATCTATCTTTTTGAATGTCTAAAGCATCTCTCTCTCTCTCTCTCTCGCTCTCTCTCTTTCTCTCTCTCTCTCTCTCTCTCTCTCTCTCTCACTCTCTCTCTTTCTCAGCTGTCACTGCCGAAAAAAAAGACTAAAGATGGGTTGATGAAAAAATATCAATTTATTTTAACACACAACTTCATGTGATGAAGTCAAAAATAAATGCATTTCATCCTGGATTCATGCTGTTGTGATTGTGTTTTACACCACAGTCTGATCTACATATTAAACACTAATGATCTGTATATCAAAACACAAGAACTGTATACTTTTACCACACTACAATCAGTCCACACCTCAAAGATGGTTTAAAGATGAAACCAGGCTCAAAAGGAAACCCATCCTTATTTGGTACTGAATGATCATTCATTACAGTTTATCATTTTTGAGGTTACCACCAGTTCAGCGATAGATCAAAATGTTCATGTGATTGCAGTCCTTTTATTAGCTTATATTAATTACATTCTGATCTACATGGTTCTTGAGTTTAATCCACAGCAACTTGATAGATCTTTTGACTGGACCCATCCTCACCATTGTGATCCCATCTGAGCAAAGGTCTGGCCTTAGTATGAGACACTATTTTTCAGTTCTGCTATATTATAAATAACAAACTATCAGACTTTTCCCACAACTCATCAACAAACATGAAAGGTGGTATCAAAAGGTTTTGAGACTAGCTCTGTCTACAAGAAAGTACTAGATTTATCTCCAAATCCACACCTTCAAAATAGTCCCCTTGCACAGCAATACAGTTTAATTCAATTCATTTCATGTTTATTTGTATTGAGCTTTTAACAGTGAACATTGTCTCAGAGCAGCTTTACACAGATAATGTGGTGATCAAAACGAATAAGATGTTCTTTATGAGTCTAAGTTTGTCCCTGATGAACAAGCCGGTGGAGACTGTGGTGAAGGAAAAAAACCCTGAGATGGAATAAGTCAAGTGAAGTTTATTTCTATTGCGCTTTTCACAACACACATTGTCTCAAAGCAGCTTTACAGAATTGAACAGTGAAGGTGAATGATGTGTGTTTATCCCTGATGAGCACCATGGAGACTGTGGTGAAGGAAAAACTCCCTTAGATGTTATAGAAACCTTGAGAGGAACCAGACTCAAAAGCAGACTCAAAAGCAGAACCTCATCCTCATTTGGGTGACATCAAGAGTGTGATTATAGTCTTTAAACACTACAGAACACTGGAGAGTGAGAACTAACATGAGCACTGGAGTGTGTGATTATGAGTGATGATCTTTCTACAGTCTTTTACAGTCATTATGGTTATAAAACCAGGAGAAACCATATCTTTCAACATCTAACCCAAGCACAGGGTAATAAGATTTGCTAGCCACTGAAGAGTATTAAATACTTTTAATTATTTTGGAGTGTGTGTGTGTGTGTGTGTGTGTGTGTGTGTGTGTGTGTGTGTGAGCGCTTATAAACATATCCTGACGGTGTAGACTCGTTTAGACTGATATAATCATCTGGTTTAATCCAGGTCTCAGTGAGACAGAGTGCTGAGAGATTATTATCTGTGATCATCTCATTTACAATCAGTGCTTTGGGTGAAGTGATCTAATGTTGAAAAGACCAAACTTTAGAACTTTGTTGTGTTTGTTTATCTGGCATTTTTCAGTTTTAACTGCAATAAGATTATTTCTGGATCTTGTGTATTTATTTCTTATGATATCTTACTATTAGTCAGATGGTGTAAAGCATCCTAGAGATCTTATCTAATAGCACTGCTGCTCCTACTCTGCTGGGGTGCAGGCCATCAGGACAGAAGAACCTCAGATGCTCCCAGAAAAAAATTCCAGTTATCAATTAAGAGAAGTTTATGCTCTCGACACCATGACTGTAACCATTCATTTAGTGCAAAAAGTCTACTGAACTTCTCAATCCCTCGCTGGTAAGTGGGAAGAGGTCCTGACACTATGATCCTCATTGTGGGTGATGTGCTATAAAGGAAGGGTGTAGATTGGACAGGTGAGACAGGTGAAGGTGATTAGTATGAAGGCGAGGCGCTGTGAGTGTGCTGAGTGCTGAGTGGGGGCGTGGCCGGTGGTTCCCTGACACGTGGACATGCCAGACAATGGAATCTCCAAGAATCACTGTATCGCATTTCGTCTCGCGGAGAGGGGCGAATCGTTTCTCAGTCGAAACCTTGAAGGCCGTTGGCAGTGGTGGCGTTTCTCTTTATATCTGCTGCCTCTGGGTGAAATTATTCATAAACATGGTATTAACTTTCATTGCTATGCTGATGATACACAGCTGTATATTTCAGCAAAGCCAACCCAGATGAGAGAGATCAGCTTAACAATGTTAAGGAGGCAATGTTAAGGAGGCATTAGACAGTGGATGCTTAATATCTTAATTCTGCTTAACTCTGTAAAGACGGAAGTGTCAAGGCATTGCAGATGAGACCCAAATGCGAAACGCAACTGAAGTGATGTTGGGCATTTTCAATAATGAATGCAACAGAAGGAAAAAATGCTCAAAGTTCAAAAATGACAGTAGAAAGACACTAAAATCACAGTCTAAGAAACAGTCTACAAATCCAAACACTGGTAAACAGAAACTCTGAAAGCTAGGCAAAAACAAAGTCCAAAAAACAGGAAGCAGGCTGAAACAGCTATCAGATAGGAAACAAGAATGTGAAAAAAGGGTGGATCTGAAAACTACCTGGGAGTTTGAGGTGGTCCACAACTGGGTTGCTAACTTCCAACGAAGCATGGGGCAAATGGATTTGAGTCGTAGATCTCAGGTGGATAGCCAGACCTTCTGGCCCAAATGATAGTGGGGCACAGGATGGCATCTGCAGTTTACCCAGGGGGCATAATTGCGGGAAGATTTTGTAAAATGGCCCAGGGCCTTCCTCTACATTTTTTGATAGTACCAAACTAGGGCCAGGGCAGATGGAATAGATGCCCCTGCTTCCAGTGTGGATAACAGGGGGGATTGGTAGACATAGGCGGCTGAAAGAGCCCTGTGGCAGCTGTATGCAAGCGGTTGTGGCCATATCCCACCCAGTTCAGCTTAGAGGACAAGGTGAAAGGGTCCTCAGAGCAGAGGATTCAGAGCCCAGTCTCAATAACTCTAGATCCTCTCACTCTGGTAACTGTGCTCTGTGCTGAGGAAAAGCTGACAGAGCTCCCCAGAAGCTGACAAAACTCTCTCCAGATTTTACCTGTAAAACTGGGATCCTGGTCAAACACAATATTTTGCAGAATGCTGTGTAGGCGGAAAACATGTTGGAGGAGAAGCTGGGCTGTCTCCTTGGCAGATGGGAGTTTAATGAGGGGGATGAAATGCGCTATTCAAGAAGCGGTTGAAAACTGTGAGGATTGTTGTGTGCCTAGCAGAGTAAAGAAGGCCTGTGACAAAATCCAGTGCTATGTGAGACCAGGGCCATCTGGGACAGTGTTGGGTGCAGGTGGGACAAACAGTGACAATATCATGGATGTCCTATAGGGTTGCGGCACCACGGGAGCACCAGGGAGCGCAGCTGTTCAGGCATGAAAACCTTTTGCTGTGTACAACTCTCTGGGACAGGTTGGCCCGAAATTGCCTGACCCTTCTTTTGATGTCCAGACATCTGATAGAAGGCATATGGCTTGCCATTTTTGGATTCTGGGCGGAAGGCTAGGGAAAAGTCTAAATGCCCAAAGAGAGCCCAGAGCAAACCTAACAGGGGTTAAAATGTTTTTAAGTGATGCCGCTCCTCAAGGGCCAGCATGACTGCTAGGACCTCCCGATCTCCTACAGGTTACTTCTGCTTGGCCAGGCTAAAGTGGTGGGAGAGGAAAGCACACGTATGAAGTCATCTCTCTGCAGTCCTTATGGGACAGAAGGCCCCCACTCCATGATTGAATGTGTCTAATTTCATGATAGATTGGCATGGGGGTGGATGTGAAGAGGTCTTTAAGCTTAGAGAAAGCCTGTTCAGCCTCAGAGACCCACAATAAAGGCCAGTGGATGAAGGTGTGCTAGTAAAGTAGAACCACGATGGAGCTATAAGCCCAGATGAATCTTCGATAAAACTGTACCCCAAGAACCTTTGTATCCACCATGGTGGATACGTTCTTCTTGGAAGTTGGAGAAGATGATGTCATCAAGGTAGATTAAAAAAATTGGTTAAGCATATCAAGTAACATCATTACCCAAGGCCTGGAACAATGCTGGTGCATTGGTGTTCCTGCATTGGTCAGGCCTAATGGCATTACCAGGTATTTGCACTCACTCCTATCATCATAAAGTCCTTTGAGAGACTTGTCACGAGGCACATAAAGCACTGCTCCCTGTAACACTAGATCCACGGCAGTTTGCATACTGCCCAAACCGCTCCACAGACGACCCCATCTCCACCACACTCCACCTGGCCATGCTCACCTGAAAAACAAAGATTCATATGTATGAATGCTGTTTATAAACTCAAGTTTAGCATTCAATATCATTCCTTAGCACCTAATAGGAAGCTGAGCCTGTTGGGTCTGAACATCTCCTTCTTCAACTGGATTCTGGATTTTTTTTGACAAAGTCCTCAGGCAGCCCGGATTGCAAACAACACCTCCAACACCATCACATTGAGCACTGGGGCTCTCAGGGCTGTGTACTCAGTACCCTGCTGTTCACCCTGCTGACGCACAACTGTGTAGCAATGCACAGCTGCATTGTTAAGTTTGCTGATGACACGACAGTGGTGGGTCTCATCAGCAAAAGCGATGAGTCAGCATACAGAGAGAAGGTGCAGAGGTTAATGAACTGTTTAAAGCAAACAAACTGTCTCTGAATGTAGATAAAACTAAAGAGATGGTTGTTGACTGCCTCACACTGAACATCAATGTCTCCTCCATGGAGATCGTGGAGAGCACCAAATACATTTACATTTACATTTGCGGCATTTAGCAGACGCCCTTATCCAGAGCGATGTACAAAAGTGCTTTGAGTCTCTAGTAATGAATAAATCTACACTGGTACGCAAGATTACAAACTTAATATAAATATAACTCTTGAATTCTACAAACTTGGAAAGTGCTAATTTAAGTGTTTTAGGAAGAGGTAGGTCTTCAATCGTCGCTTGAAGATAGTCAGGGACTCCGCTGAACGGACATCTAGGGGAAGTTCATTCCACCACCTCGGTGCCAGAACAGAGAAGAGCCTTGAAGTGTACTTACCTCTCATTCTAAGATAAGGTGGTACCAGTCGAGCAGTGCTGGAGGATCTCAGACAGCGTGGTGCAGTGCGAGATGTGATGAGGTCTGAGGTAAGATGGCGCTGGTCCATTTTTGGCCTTGTAGGCAAGCATCAGTGTTTTGAATCTGATACGTGCAGCTACTGGAAGCCAGTGAAGGGAGCGCAGCAGTGTGGTGGTGTGGGAGAACTTGGGCTGATTGAACACAAGCCGTGCAGCTGCATTTTGGATCATTTGCAGTGGACGAATAGCGTTCAGGGGAAGACCTGCCAGCAGAGAGTTGCAGTAGTCCAGTCTTGAAATGACAAGAGACTGAACAAGCACCTGGGCAGCCTGTGTGGAGAGAAATGGTCGAATCCTTCGGATGTTGTAGAGAAGAAATCGACAGGAACGAGCCACATTAGTGACATGTGGGAAGAAGGACAATTGTCCATAGTTACCCCTAGGTTACGAGCCATGGCTGAAGGGGGGAGCGGAGAGTCATGAAGTGTTATTTGGAGATCTTGACCTGGAGATGAATCGACTGGGATGACCAGCAGTTCTTCTTTGCTGGGGTTGAGTTATAATTGATGAGCACTCATCCATGAAGATATGTCTGTCAAGCATGCCGAGATCCGAGCGGAAGTTGTGGTACTGATGGAGGGAAAGTAAAGATTAGTTAAGTGTCATCTGCATAGCAGTGGTAAGAAAACCCATGTGAGGATATGACTTCACCAATTGAGTGGGTATAGAGGGAGAAAAGAAGGGGACCAAGTACCGAGCCTTGTGGGACACCAGTGGTGAGTCTGCACGGGGCAGATGTGGATCCCCTTCATGATACCTGGTATGAATGACCTTCCAGGTAGGAAGCAAACCATTCCCATGCTGTTCTGCGGATACTGAGGCTCTTGAGGGTTGACAAAAGCGTCTTGTGGTTGACTGTGTCAAATGCTGATGAAAGGTCCAGGAAGGAAAATACCTTTGTGTTTACCTGGCAGAGAAGCTCACCTGGTCCCTTAACACCGGCTCCATAAAAAGGAAAGCCCAGCAGCATCTATTATTTTTGAGAAAGCTGAGAAGGGCACAGCTCTCACCACACATTCTTACAACCTTGTAGAAAGGGACCATTAAGAGCATCCTGAGCAGCTGCATTATGGCCTGGTTTGGGAATTGTCTCTGATTGCAAGACCCTACAGTGGAGAGTGAGGACAGCTGAGATCATCTGGATCTCATTTCCTTCAATCATGGACATTTACACCACATGTAACCACCTGTGCCATTATTTCCTCTTTCAATGTGACATAATCTGCAGTGTTTTCCACAATGAGGCTGTACTAGGTTCTTTGGGCTTCCCCTGCAAAAAAAAAGGGAACTGAGACAGGCCCAATAGCATTAATGCCAGCCTCTCTGGATGGCGAGGTCTTTAAATGCATACAGAAATGCCTCTGTATCAATGCTTATTGTCATTTTTGTGAGGAAGATCTGTGATTTCTGGGCAGGATTGGGAGGGGGTGCAGCCGCCTTTGCTTTTCAAAGCTCCAGTACCTCTTGCATAGCAGCACTGAGTCCTCTTCCCAGCACCTGGGTAACTCCCTGTTGGTTTAGATTACTTTTTAATAAGGTGTTTCAATACTGGATTAGAAGTACAGCTTCATGTTTTGGGGTGGGCTGTTTTTTTTTTCCAGTGTGTGTTCAAATCCTGTATTCTCCAGCACAAAGGTGACTCCCCAATTGAGGGGCAAGCTTTTGTTGTCATTTCTACCATATATAGCTGACACAGTACACAGTAAAAATGAGACAACGTTCCTAAAAAACCCTGGTACTACATTAAACAACAGGTGCTACATAAAACAACACCTGGACACCAGACTCGGAAGTTGTGCTCTCAAGCATGCTCTTTTATTAAATGCACAATGCAGCTCCTTCTGACCTTCTCTATACTTCTCCATCAACATTCTCAAAGCAAATAATGCGTCTGTGGTGCTCTTCCTCTGCATGAAACCATACTGTTGCTCACAGATGGTCACCTCTTCTCTCAGCCTGGCTTCCACTACTCTTTCCCATAACTTCATGGTGTGACTGATCAACTTAATTCCCCTGTAGTTACTGCAGGTCTGCACATCTCCCTTATTCTTAAAGATCAGTACCAGCACACTCCTTCTCCATTCCTCAGGCATCTTCTCACCTTCCAAAATCCTGTTAAACAATCTGGTTAAAAACTCCACTGCATCTCTGGTAAACATCTTCATGCTTCTACCGGTATGTCATCTGGTCCAACCGACTTTCCACTCTTCATCCTCTTAATCGCTGCTCTCACTTCCTCCTTACTAATCCTATCCACTTCCTGCTTCACCATCTCCACATCATCCAACCTTCTCTCTCTCTCATTTTCCTCATTCATCAGCTGCTCAAAATACTCCCTCCATCTTCTCAACACACTCTCCTCACTACTCAACACATTTCCATCTCCATCCTTTATTGCTCTAACTTGCAGCACATCCTTCCCAGCTCGGTTCCTCTGCCTGGCCAATCGCTACAAATCCTTTTCTCCTTCCTTAGTGTTCAACTTCTCCTACAGCTCCTCATATGCCTTTTCCTTGGCTTTCGCCACATCCCTCTTTACCTGCTGCTGCATCTCCTTGTTCTCCTGCCTACTTTTCTCATCACTCTGTCAATCCCAATTCTGTTTCTCCAACCTCTTTTCTCCAACTGCCATTTCCATCCTTTTAGCAAAATCTACCACCATCACCACCAGGTGAAGGGAACAGAGGTGATGAGGAGGTGATGGTAGGTATGGGTTTAAGGAGAGGAATGTGGAAGGGCAGATGGTGGTAGATTTTGCTAAAAGGATGGAAATGGCAGTGGTGAACACGTATTTTAAGAAGAAGGAGGATCATAGGGTGACGTATAAGAGTGGAGGAATGTGCACACAGGTGGATTATGTTCTATGTAGGAGATGCAACCTTGTGTCTTGTCTTGTGTTGTCTTGTGTTGTCTTGTGTTGTCTGTCTGCACTGTCTGTCTGTACTGTTTTTTGTCTGCACTGTTTGCACTCGATGCACTTTATGTAGCTTGTTGTTGTTTATTGTAGCACCAGGGTTCCGGAGGAACGTTGTCTCATTTTTACTGGGTACTGTGTACCACTGTGTCTAGTAGAAATGACAATAAAAGCCTCTTGACTTGACTTGACTACATATCCATTAAAGTCTGCCCCAATCACCAATCTTTCATTCCTAGGTTCACCTTCTACCACTTCATCTAACTCACTCCAGAATTTTTCCTTCTCCTCCATCTCACAGCCCACTTGTGGAGCATAGGCACTGATGACATTTATCATCATCCCTTCAACTTCCACCTTCACGTTCATCACCCTATCAGAAACTCTCTTCACCTCCACTACACTCTTACTGTACTCTTCCTTCAGAATCACCCCTACACCATTTCTCTTTCCATCCACACCATGATAGAACAGTTTAAACACCTCCAATGTTCCTGCTCTTACTCGCTTTCCACTTGGTCTCCTGAACACACAACATATCTACCTTTCTCCTCTCCATCATATCAGCTCCCTCTCTCCCTTTACCAGTCATAGTACCAACATTTAAAGTACCAACCCGAACCTCCACTCTCCTACACTTCTCCTTTCCCTGCTGTCTCTGTAGACGTCTTCCTCCTCTCCTTCTCCTCCTTCAGTCAACAGTAGCCCAATTTCCACCGGTACCCTGTTGTTAATGATACCTGTGGTGGTTGTTGGTAATCCGGGCCTCGACCGATCCGGTATGAAATTCTGATTCGTGATCCGCATATTTGATTCTGCACATGTTTTACTCTGGACGTCCTTCATAACACAAACCTCCACATTTATCCAGACTTGAGACCGACACAGAGAGTCACCTGACCTGTGTAACACTAATGACTGGGTTTTATATATATATATATATGTGTGTGTGTGTGTGTGTGTGTGTGTGTGTGTGTGTATATATATATAAATCCACCCTGTATATATATATATATATATATACAGATAAATAGGAGTTACAATGATATAAACAGCGCCATCTATAGGGCTGATTAAAGGTTACTGTTCTGAGAACTATAGTATTAGTATGTATAGTTCTCACAACAGAAAACCTTTAATCAGCCCTATAGATGGCGCTGTTGATATCATCTTAACTCCCAATCACCTGCAGTAATGTGACACAAACAACAGAGGGAAGTGTTACACAGTATTTACCTAACTGTCAATTTCCCTCGCTCTCTCTTGCTCTCTCACTCACACGTACAAACACACACGCGCGCAAACACACACACGCGCACACACACACAAAAAATAGTTAGAACCAAGACCTTTAGATATCAGTATTATTATATAGAAATTTACATATGAAAAGTTGACATTGATCCTTAGAATAAAAGCACAAACACACACAAACACACACACGCACACATACACACACACGCACGCACGCACACACACACACACACACACACACACACACACACACTCTTCTGCTGCAGGGATGCAGTGGTTAGGATCATCACCATGGCACTCAAGAGTTTCTATGGCAACAGAAAAGGCTGAGGCATTCTGGGTGAAAAGAGATAGAGATAGAGCGATGGAGAGAAAGAGAGAAAGAGAAATGGATTGAGCTATTTTCAGCCAATAGTTGTCATGGAAACAGAGGCCTTAACACAGATGCAGACATTTAGATCCACATATGTTGAAAAAACATCTACCTACATTCACCCAGAGCTAAAATAAACATCTAAATCCACCCAAAACCTGTATACACACACCTTCATCCACCCTGAACCTCTCTACACACCTACATCCACCCTGAACCTCT
>JAAIIK010018947.1:0-11169 GCA_014706435.1 Silurus glanis | reverse complement strand
TATACCACACCATACTGCACATGGACACTTTACGGACCTTTACACCGCACCATACCGCACACGGACACTTTATGGACAACCCACCACAAAAATTGTCTATTTTTTACACTTATGACACATTGTCTACTGTTTCACTGTTTACTGCAATAAGGATTTTTTTTTTTTTTTTTTGTATATACATCTTTTTCTCTTTGTTCATATACATTTATATATCTTTTATAACTTTATATTCTTATTTTATTTATTTTTATTTCATTTTATTTTTATTTTATATAGGTTTTTTTATACTTTATACTTTATTTATCTGCCTTCTTTTCTTTTCCCCATCCTATTCCCTCATGCCGGACTGTCGTATAAAGCATTTCACTGCATGTCGTACCCTGTATGTATGTGTATGTGATGAATAAAATTTGATTTGATTTGATTTGATCTCTGAACTACACTGCCGGCATCCCTGCAGCGCTTCCTTCTCCCTTACAGAAGCTGGCGCTCGCCTCACTTCATATGCGTTTTATGCTTTCTGGTCGCGGTGTCTCTGCTTTGGGACAATGTCTGTTGTAAAAAGCGCTAAAGAAATAAACTTGACTTGACATGACATTGAAGATGATCAACAACAGGAACAAGGTCATCACAGTTATCATTAAATTTAAAATTTGTTTCAAGTGAAATTCCTGTTAGGAAGCTCCATAAAAAATAAAAAAAACATGAACTAATATAATTAGCTTTATTGGTGCAGTAACCATGAAAGGCCACTAGACTGAAAAATCAAATCAGTATGCAGTAGACTGCAGATTACTATCACTTTTGCTTAAGGCATGAAAATGAATAATGTTTAATAGTTTATTGCCGTTAGATGATTGATAATGTAAGTATTCAGAGAATAGACTCAGTTCTAATGTGCAAAAGACATAAGAAACTTCCTCAATTCTGTGGTTAAGGCCATGTTGCTAAATTTGCACTTCCTGTGTGAACTGTAAGTGTGTGAATGTGATCTATAGAGTGTTCATTATGATCAGACGTGGTAAAGCAGTTGGTCAGTGTGTGTTCAGCTCTAATACAGTCTTTGGATTATTGTGTGGGTTCTGGTCCTCAGTAAGAATGAGGGTGTGTTTTCTTCTCCTCCTCATACAGCTTCATATCACTGAAGGTGAGTCTGTTGTTCTCTCTCTCTCTCTTTCTCTCTCTCTCTCTCTCTCTCTCTCTCTCTCTCTCTCCTTTTAAATATAGAGTGGAATCTCGTTACTCGTGACCTTGATAGTTTGTGACTTTTCATTTGGAACCAAATATTAATATAAACATGAGAAAATGTTCATCATGGGACTGTTTCACTTCACTACAGTTTCTTCTTGTGCACTTTCATTCTACATACTAGAAGACTCTGTACCAATCATTTTACAGATGTTTAAAACACTGGGGTGTGTACAGTGTTAACAGGATGGGGGGAGGACGTCACTACACTGCTTACTCATGTGGTTTGTTCACACCATCAGTTCCTTGGGCTGTTTTGGTGTGTTTTTTAAACAAGAGTTTCACTGGCCAGAGTAAAATACATTTTCTAAAAATCATTTCCCACCTTTTTCAAAAGTAATATATAATCAATTATTATAATTATCATTTAATAATAATAGTAATAATAACAATCAACATCATAATCATTGCTATATAATAAGCCGGAAGTGGACTTAAGTACAGATATTTATTGTAAAGTGCAAAATGCAATAACTCAAATTAATGACCAGGATGCAGAGTGACATCATCTGCTGTGTTTGGAGGCCAGTGCTCGAATTGCCTCAAGTCTTATAGGTGGTCCCCAGTAGTTGTGTAATTCATATAGTTTTTACTAAAATAATCTTGGGGACCCCCCTAAATCTATGTTTTACTTGTCATGTGGGGTCCCTAATGCCTTATGGGGTCCCAAATCCCAATTTGAGCACTGCAGGAGGCAAAGCAATGTGTTCAGCAGTTCTGGGAGGAAGGCAACATTGTCAGCAGTGTGATATCTTTAGCATAATGATAGCTCTTGTACAAAAAAACCTGAATATTCATTTATATGTGATTAACGGAGCAAATAACAACTTACATACTTTAGTACCAGATCACTTAATGACCTACACACATAAGTAATCTGCAAGTAGTCACTTAGACCTGATTGACTTTGGGTGTAGGGAAGCAGTCTGCTAACATCTTCAATCCTGTTCTCCATCTTCTTCTGTTAGAACCAAAGATGTCAAATTTTAACTCATCTGTCCACAGAACTTTCTTACAGTCATTTACAGTCCAATTCTTGTGTGTTTTTTTCTTTTAACTAGTTTGATGCATAGTGTGTGTGTGTGTGTGTGTGTGTGTGTGTGTGTTTGTGTGTGTGTGTGTGTGTGTGCACGTGTGTGTGTGTCCGTGCGTGTGTGTGTGTGTTTGCGTGTGTGTGTGTGTGTGTGTGTGTGTGTGTGTGTGTGTGTGTGTGTGTGTGTGTGTATGTGTGTGCAGCCATGTGGGTATTGAAAAGCAAACAAGTCAAGTCAAGTCAAGTCAAGTTTATTTGTATAGCGCTTTTCACAACAGATATTGTCTCAAAGCAGCTTTACAGAAATCAACAGTCAAGGTGAATGGTGTGCTTTTGTCCCTGATGAGCAAGCCGTGGCGACAGTGGCAAGGAAAAACTCCCTTAGATGTTACGAGGAAGAAACCTTGAGAGGAACCAGACTCAAAAGGGGAACCCATCCTCATATGGGTGACATCAAGAGTTTGATCATAAATCTTTCAACAATACAGAACACTGGAGAGTGAGAACTAACATGAGTACTGGAGTATAAGATTATAAGTAAATGTTCTTTCTACAGTCTTTGGTATAAAAGTAGGAGCTACTGAGCTCAACATTTGTGATCATCACAGATCCAGCAACAGCTTCTCCATGCCAGAGCCTTTAAACACTCCAGGAGGTCCAATGCCACACATGTAGTGGGATCCAATTGGCACTCGTATGTCTGTAGATGGTTCGGGATGTTTGCGAGTTCGAGACCACATTTAAAGACAGTGTGTAGTTTCTTATGAACATTCCTGAATTGTAGACACTGAGTTATACTGATGTGGTTTTTTGCTTCTTTGTTTCCACATCACTGAAGGTGAGTTTGCTGTTCTCTCTGTTATGAAAGTCAGTACCACCTAAATCTATTTGGTAGATTTTATTTATTTGTATTTTATTTCCAGATTCATGGTTTATTTAATACTGCAGCTCAGGTATTGACTTGTGATTGTATGTATTTATTTACAGCATGTTTTCTTTTCACAATTTCATCTTCAGTTACATTCCTACTTTAGTGAGTTTAGGAGTTACAGGTTGTCTGTAGTTCTGTAGAGTTGCTGCAGATGGTGAACTGCTCATTAACAGATCATTAACTGGTGTGTTCCTACAGGCTGCAGGCTGGAAGGAAATAGAGACACGATAAAACAGATCACTGCACTAACAGTAATGCAATATGTTGATGTTTGTTTATTCTCCAGGTTGCACACTGAATAATGAGAAAGTGGATGTGACTGGTTATGTGGGACATTCTGTTCTTCTGCCCTGCTCCTGCTCTGAACTACAAGGCAAACCACAAACTTTCAAATGGACCATTTATAAAGAAGGGAATCGCAAAGTAATCATCCCAATGTATCAGACAAATCAATACACACACAGAGTTCAGCTCTTTAATGATCATTCTCCAGGAAATCTCTCTCTACTCATATCACACCTGACTGTAGAGGATGAAAGATTTTACAGGTGTGACATCATCAACAGCTTTAAAGACATCAAACTCACAGTAAGAGGTGAAACAACCTTTTATATTTAATTCATGGAAAATTGACTCTAGTGTCTATCCAAAATATATTTTAAATATTTTGACTACTGCTGTATAATAAAATGCCTTTGAATATGTTTATAAATTTATGGAAAAGGAATAAAGTGTTAGAATAACATCTGCTCATGTTCTGCCCCTCATCTGTATTTCTGATTATTGTTATATATTATTTGTGTTTCTGTTCTGACCCACATTCACATCTGATTATGATTCCTGGATTAATCTCTAATGAATTAAATATTTCTCTCCTTGCAGAGGCTCCAAAAAGACCTTCACCATCCACAACAACAATCCAAACTACTGCTAAACCAGGTACTAAACACCACTGTAACAGAAAGTCTGTTTCTTTAGTGTTGGTTACTGCTTCACATTAGAGCAAGTCTCAAACACTAAACTCAAACACTACACTTATTTTTGTCTTTTCTTTTTTGTCCCAGCTGCAACACCAGGCCTGGTGACCAAAGGCTACACAAATCCACAGTCTAAAACACCTGAACAAAGTAATAATCTATTCACTATTATCTTTATTAACAGTTTAAATATTCACATACTTCATACTTTGTCAATTCCTGAGTTCATTGAATATAAATGTGTATTTCGTTGTATGTCTTTCAAATATAAAGTAACGTTTACACGCTTTCCAGAAAGATGAGTTCTTATGACCCGAGATTTAAAATACATAAATATGCAACCTTTAGGGTTATGATATGAAACGGTCGCTAAGAAAACAATTGCATCCTCGTGTGTAACATAAAGTGAAGTTAATATTGTAGTTTAATAAATCGAGGCAGAATAAAAATGCATTGAGGGGAAAATATTTTCGATTCAGTGCAATTTTATTTCTATAATGATTTTAACAATGGACAGTGTCCCAAAGCAGCGTTGAAGAAATAAATAGATTTCTATACTCTATACTTCTGTACCTCACTTTGTGTTACTGTTGTTACTGTTCCCAGATTCAAAACACATCATCAGCAGCTGTGGTGTTGTTGTGGTTCTGCTGCTGCTGCTGATTGTTGGAGGAGTCATGTACTGGAAACACAGAGGTACACACACACACACACACACACACACACACACACACATTTACTGTGTCTGGTTTCATTCTATAGGACAGAGAAGAGAACAGGTGGGTGAAGGACAAACAGGACAGAGGACGCAGAAGAAGCAGGTGAATACATACTTTTATCAGTTTTTACTCACTCTGCTGAATTTGTTTGTAACAAGAGTTACGTTTGCTATGTGTGTGTGTTTGTGTGTGTGTTTGTGTGTGTGTGTGTGTATGATCTTACCAAACCTCTGAACTCAAATGTAACATCAGAACCCACTTCTGATGCAGTACACGAACAGGTGAGCATTTCTGAGTGCTTGGGACAATCTGTGTTACTGATTTATTGTTGATGTGTGTGTGTGTGTGTGTGTGTGTGTGTGTGAGTGTGTTAGAGTTTGGTTGTAATGTTTCATGTTACATATTTGTATTTTACAGAATGATTCTGCCGTTCTGTATGCATCGATAAATCAGCCACCTAAAGACACCAAAGCAGAAGAAAAGGTGTGTATTATTCTAAGTAGATCTTACATAGTGTGTGTGTGTGTGTGTGTGTGTGTGTGTGTGTGTGTGTGTGTGTGTAAATAAGTACATAAGTGTGTAATAATGCGTTATTCATGCTCAATTCCTGTAGGATGATGTTACGTACTCGACTGTAGTCCACAAGAACACTCCAAAAGCAACACTCCCTCTAATTGAATCAGGAGATACTACAGTATATGCCAGCATCAAAACAAAGTAACACACACAAACAAAAACACACACACATTTATATATTTTATTTTTGTTACTGTATGTCTACACATGTATACAAGCTAACATATTTTTTAATCACCATTTTTATTTGCTTTAAAAAGGATACTAATATACTTGCAGTAATAATAATAATAATAATAATAATAATTATAATAATAATAATAATCTGTTGCAATGTAAAATCAGATTTTTTTTTGCACTTTTTATGCTTTTACGTAATATTTATTTTTTTTTACCTTTTTTTTAACATTGTACATCACTTTTAAAACCTTAAAAGCAGCAGTTTTAGATCTTCCTAAATTATTTATTATTATTATTATTATTATTATTATTATTATTATTTATTTTTTTTTATTTATTTTTTTTAAGTCGATTGTCAGTGTTCAATGTTGAAAAATATTATTTGACGATTTTATTTTCAATACCTGTAAACAAGATTTTAAATAAAATGCTGTAAACTTAGTCAAGTCAATGGATTTTAACTTTTGCACCACAGGACAATATAAAGTGTATGTTTGGGGTGAGATATCAGGTGTTGGTTCAGTATTTAAATACTGAGGAACTTGATGCATCAGAGAAGAGACACATATTTTTACTGAAAGCGAAACTACAGACTTTCAAGTTAAATGCTATTCTGGAAATTGCGTAATTACATTACATATTCTTACCCAAAACAACCGTCTGAAACCTCTTTCCAGTCACGCAACATAAGAGGTGCGGAGATGTTTATTTTTGTGTGCTTGCAGTACCACACCATGGTTTAATCCAGGTTTCGGTGAGACAGAGTATTACAGTTTTTCTCAGTTGCTTTGGCGCATTTCTTGAATCATCCTTAAGATTTGCAAATCAGTAAGTGCATTCTCAAAACAATGTGTACAAACAGCACAATACATTGGATTTCTTGCAAAAGCCTGTTTTTTGCTCAAAATCCTTAGTACTTCTCTCAAAAGTAAGTATTTGTGTCAATGAACATATCATTACCATCAAAATAACAAGTCCTTTTATCATTGTTTACGAACAAGATAGTTAAAATATTTAGTCATTTTTCAATATGGCAATGCTTTATTTTATTTAAGTATTGAAAATGCATGAGGCTGAATTGGCAACTATGAATTTCAACAGCACAAATTTACACATTACTGTATGTGGGATATTGATTGTAAGAGACTGGACAAGATTCACACTTTAAAATTTTTTTTTTACTAGTGGACTGACTAAAAAATTACAATATAATGTCATTGTGATAGAAAATAAAAAGATATAAATTAAAATTCCAAAAGGTAAACATAGGAAACACTTCTTAGGCAGAACTGCGCATGCCGCACTATACAGTGCAATCTGTCTGTACCCCCTGACGTCCCAGTCTGTCGGGCTACAGATTTTCATCCACATCACAACAGATATCCTCCCTTGCAATACCATTGTGAGGCCATGATTGACAACATGGTCCACAATAGTGGCTCTAATTTCATCTGAAATGTGTCTATGTCTCTGGCCTCTTCTCTCTCTTCCTCTATTTTGCTTCCTTACCCTTCCAGCATGCATCCTTATTCCTGGCTCTCGACCATGTTCGTTTCCTAGTTGTTCATTCATTTTTAACAATTGTAAATCTGTGTTTTGCTCTTTTTATATACACTCGCCAATTACAGTACAGTTTTTCTCAGTCGCTTTGGAGCATTTCTCAGATCAGAAATGAAATTCTCAAAACTACTTGTTCAAACTCCACATCATTTAGTCATTTGTGCTCCTCATACGAACATTTCTCGTTGCTTTGATCAAATTGCGAATGCTTTGGTACATCATTTATTCGATTGTGTACAAATGTCTGCTTTTTCATACATTATCAGTTGTTTATGTCATGTTGATCAAAATGTATTATAATAGTTTCACCTAAATGGTCTTAACCCTCAAAACATTTAAGCATCAGTTTATTGCATAAGTCATTGAGTGCAAAAAGGTTAAACCAGTTGTCAAAATTTGTCAAGCTCTTCTTCTTCACAGTTCCATTAAACTTTTTTGGTAAATGTGTCTTGAATTGATGAATTGTGCAGATGAACCTTGATTGTCACTAATGAAGGGGCATGTTCACTTTCAGATCAACCAATAATCAACTAGTTCTCTAAAATAGGTCAAGGCTGAATCTCGTGAACCTTCAATTGGCGAGTGTATATAAAAAAGGGCAAAACACTGATTTACAATTGTTGAGAATGGATGAACAACTAGGAAATGAACATAGTCGAGAGCCAAGAATAAGGATGCATGCTGGAAGGGTAAGGAGGCAAAATAGAGGAAGAGGAAGGAGAGGCCAGAGACATAGACACATTTCAGATGAAATTAGAGCCACTATTGTGGACCATGTTGTCAATCATGGCCTCACAATGGCTGAGGCGGGTCGGAGGGTATAGCCGAATATTGGGGGATCAACTGTGTCTTCAATAATTCAAACATTTCGTAGAGAGAACAGTATGTAATCCACCAGTGTGGACTGTGCTGTTAGTGTGTGTATACATTCTCTAACACATCTAAGTAAAAATGTATTGCATTTTTTCCACACAGGACTGCAGGATTACCTCATAGGGGTGGCAGAGGACCGCTTTTCACACCCCAACAAGAGGAGGCTATTTGCACCATGGTCCGAGCAAACAATGCCATAAGGTTAAGGGAAATACAACAGGCTGTTGTAGAGGATAATAATGTATTTGAAAGCATCCAGTCTGTTAGCATCTCAACTATCGATAGGGTGTTGAAGAGACACCACATGAGCATGGAACAGCTGTATTGTGTACCATTTTAAAGGAATGGTGACAGAGTAAAGGAGCAACTGTACCAGTATGTACAGATAAAACATCTATGGGCATACTTTATCTAATTTACATAAACTTCTTATAGTGAATTACATATAATACAGCATGTGTGACCTATGTACATGTGCTATATCTGTAGGAAAAAAACATGCAATATGTGTACATTTGATATAACTGTATCTTGTGAAATTAAATGAATGTGCATAACTAATTGGGTATCTTCTGGGTTGTAGTGTATAATGGAATTGGAGTCAAGTGAACCACCTTACAACTTTATATATGTGGATGAGGCTGGCTTCAATCTGAGCAAAAGCAGAAGACGTGGTCGAAATGTCATCGGAAACAGAGCTACTGTTGATTTACCAGGCCAGCGGGGAGGAAACATCACTAGGTGTGCTGCTATGTCAGAGCAGGGTGTGCTATCTCATATTCCCCTTATAGGCCCATACAACACACAGCATCTCCTCACCTTCGTAGAGACCCTCTATAGGGCCATTTTCGAGATGATTTATCAAAGTATGTGATACTTTGGGATAATGTGAGTTTCCATCACTCAAACACCATCAGGCAATGGTTTCTGACCCATAACAGGATGCTGATGCAATTTCTCCCACCCTATTCCCATTCCTCAACCCAATTGAGGAGTTCTATTCAGCATTGAGGTGGAAGGTTTATAATTGCCAGCCACATACTCAGATGACCCTGCTGGCTGCCATGGATGCAGCATGTTTGGACATCACAGCAGAAGCCTGCAGAGGCTATTAGACATTCCAGAAGATTGTTTCCACGCTGTATTGCAAGGGAGGATATCTGTTGTGATGTGGATGAAAATCTGTGACCCGACAGACTGGGACGTCAGGGGGTATAGACAGATTGCACTGTATAGTGCGGCATGCGCATTTCTGCCTAAGAAGTGTTTCCTATGTTTACCTTTTGGAATTTTAATTTGTGTCTTTTTATTTTCTATCACAATGACATTATTTTGTAATTTTTTTGACAGTCCATCAGTAAAGAAAAATTTAAAAGATGAATCCTGTCCAGTCTCTTACAATCAATATCCAACATACAGTAATGTGTAAATTTGTGCTGTTGAAATTCATAGTTGCCACTTAGAAGAAATTCAGCCTCATGCATTTTCAATACTTGTAATGCAAAACAGAGTTTACATCAGGAAATACTAAAATAAAGCATTGTCATATTGAAAAAAATGACTAAACATTTTGACGATCTTGTTCGTAAACAATGATAAAAGGACTTGTTATTTTGATGGCAATGATATATTCATTGACACAAATACTTAATTTTGAGAGAAGTACTAAGGATTTTGAGCAAAAAACAGGCTTTTGCAAGAAATCCAATGCATTGTGCTGTTTGTTCACATTGTTTTGAGAATGCACTTACTGATTTGCAAATCTTAAGGATGATTCGAGAAATGCCCCAAAGCGACTGAGAAAAACTGTAAAGGTTCACGAGATTCAGCCTTGACCTATTTTAGAGAACTAGTTGATTATTGGTTGATCTGAACGTGAACACACCCCTTCATTAGTCACATTCAAGGTTCAATTCAAGACACATTTACCAAAAAAAGTTAAATAGAACTGTGAAGAAGAAGAGCTTGACAAATTTTGACAACTTGTTTAACCATTTTGCACTTAATGACTTATGCAATGAACTGATGCCTAAATGTTTTGGGGGTTAAAACCATTTAGGTGAAACCAGTATAATATATTTTGATCAACATGACATAAACAACTGATAATGTAGGAAACAGCAGACAATTGTTCACAATCGATTAAATGATGTACTAAAGCATTCGCAGTTTGATCAAAGCAACAAGAAATGTTCTTATGATGAGCACAAATGACTAAATGATGTGGAGGTTGAACAAGTAGTTTTGAGAATTTCATTTCTGATCTGAGAAACGCTCCAAAGCGACTAAGAAAAACTGTAATGCATGATTGATGCAGCACACATTTCTGTTTGACCGTTTTTATAAAAAATCTAAATAAATAAACATAAAGGAGGTGAAATTCAAACCTTCAACGCAACACACATTTATTCACAATGATGTTTCTTTACTCAAATATTACAAAAATCCGCCGCGGTCCGCACATCCAGCAATTAAAACCGTCCGTGTGGAAACATAGCAAAGGTTCAGACTTGTATGCTTTACATCATCAATCCGTGACACGTTTTCTGTTGCCGATGGTAGCTGGCAGCGAACAAAAAAAAATAAAATAAATCTGTTGCGTTAATTTGGTTCATGACATGTTTTGATAATAAAAAAACGTCATACAAACATTCCCTCTATAACTCAATAAGTTTCTCTTCTTGTTCTACTGTCCACCTGACTCGTTTTGACAATTTTCCTGAGGTACTTTGTTGCGCTAATCGCATCATCAGTTTCGGCGCTCCTATTAGTTCTTGGTTTGACGGCCATCGTAGGAGATCGTCACACTGCAGGTCCTTGTTTCCATCATTCGGCTTTTGGTGAACATGTCAAATTGCTTGTTTTTGTGCAAATTTTACAGGAAAGAAAACACAAAAGCATACATTGTTTATAAAAAGAAAGCTTAACAACTGTTATGAACTGTTTTTTCCCCGACCTTTCCTCACGATGTCTGGCTCAAGTCCTTGTAAATGGTGAAGTAAGTATATCTGTGACCAAATCAATTTCTTCTCCTCTGTCAGCCACTGTTTATTAAAAAAAAGCAGCTAATAA
>JAAIIK010018944.1:0-10745 GCA_014706435.1 Silurus glanis | reverse complement strand
TTTTTGTGAAGAATCAACAACAAGTGGGACACAATCATGAAGTGGAATGAAATTTATTGGATATCTCAAACTTTTTTAACAAATAAAAAACTGAATACTTAATACTTTGTAGCGCCCCCTTAAGTTAATACTTTGTAGCGCCACCTTTTGCTGCGATTACAGCTGTAAGTCGCTTGGGGTATGTCTCTATCAGTTTTGCACATCGAGAGACTGAAATCTTTGCCCATTCCTCCTTGCAAAACAGCTCGAGCTCAGTGAGGTTGGATGGAGAGCATTTGTGAACAGCAGTTTTCAGTTCTTTCCACAGATTCTCGATTGGATTCAGGTCTGGACTTTGACTTGGCCATTCTAACACCTGGATATGTTTATTTGTGAACCATTCCATTGTAGATTTTGCTTTATGTTTTGGATCATTGTCTTGTTGGAAGACAAATCTCCGTCCCAGTCTCAGGTCTTTTGCAGACTCCATCAGGTTTTCTTCCAGAATGGTCCTGTATTTGGCTCCATCCATCTTCCCATCAATTTTAACCATCTTCCCTGTCCCTGCTGAAGAAAAGCAGGCCCAAACCATGATGCTGCCACCACCATGTTTGACAGTGGGGATGGTGTGTTCAGGGTGATGAGCTGTGTTGCTTTTACGTCAAACATAACGTTTTGCATTGTTGCCAAAAAGTTTGATTTTGGTTTCATCTGACCAGAGAAACTTCTTCCACATGTTTGGTGTGTCTCCCACACTTTTTATGGATATCTTTAAGTAATGGCTTTCTTCTTGCCACTCTTCCATAAAGGCCAGATTTGAGCAGTATACGACTGATTGTTGTCCTATGGACAGAGTCTCCCACCTCAGCTGTAGATCTCTGCAGTTCATCCAGAGTGATCATGGGCCTCTTGGCTGCATCTCTGATCAGTCTTCTCCTTGTATGAGCTGAAAGTTTAGAGGGACAGCCAGGTCTTGGTAGATTTGCAGTGGTCTGATACTCCTTCCATTTCAATATTATCGCTTGCACAGTGCTCCTTGGGATGTTTAAAGCTTGGGAAATCTTTTTGTATCCAAATCCGGCTTTAAACTTCTCCACAACAGTATCTCGGACCTGCCTGGTGTGTTCCTTGTTCTTTATGATGCTCTCTGCGCTTTAAACGGACCTCTGAGACTATCACAGTACAGGTGCATTTATACGGAGACTTGATTACACACAGGTGGATTCTATTTATCATCATTAGTCATTTAGGTCAACATTGGATCATTTATAGATCCTCACTGAACTTCTGGAGAGAGTTTGCTGCACTGAAAGTAAAGGGGCTGAATAATTTTGCACGCCCAATTTTTCAGTTTTTTATTTGTTAAAAAAGTTTGAGATATCCAATAAATTTCGTTCCACTTCATGATTGTGTCCCACTTGTTGTTGATTCTTCACAAAAAATTACAGTTTTATATCTTTATGTTTGGAGCCTGAAATGTGGCAAAAGGTCGCAAAGTTCAAGGGGGCCGAATACTTTCGCAAGGCACTGTATATATTGAATCAGGACAATGTATTAGTATAACATATGGTAGTGGATAAGGATACGAATTATAACTATATAACTAATTATAGTTATGTGGTTCTATTATTCAAAGATTGGGATAACTTTACTGCTGATTCTAATGTTGCAGGCAAGCGCATCAGCACGTTCTCTCAGGCTGACTTGGCCTCACGCAACGTGCAGTACGTCCACACTAGTGAAGAAGAGCATTACTCAGATGACTTCACATTCACCGTGTCCGATGGGGCTAATGAGGTACACACACACACACACACACACACACACACACAAATATGCTAATAAGCACAAGACATGCTCGGACACAAACAAACTCCTGAAAGAGATTAACACAAAGCGAGAGAAGCAATCAGCTGAGCCTGCTGAAGTGGAACACTCTCCTCTGCCAAAGGAAGTGGCACTTCACAGAGATGAGAAGAGAGGGAGAGAGAGAGAGAGAGAGAGAGAGAGAGAGAGAGAGAGAGAGCATGAAAGCACAAAAGTATAGAGCACAGGATCGGCACACCCAATTAGAGCTTTTGATCACAAATGAGCCAAATCTGAATGAGTTAGAAATGGGTTCAATTACGATCTCATTATTTCCTCTTTTCTGGCATAGCTATGCTTTGTCCATTTGTACAGGTGTTTGGTGAATATATATAAGTTTGTGAAACCGGGAAAAACCCAGGAAAAATTCATAAATAAGCCGGTTCAAAACGTGGGAAAAAAGTAGCGGCTTATAGTCCGAAAAATACGGTATATATATATATATATATATATATATATATACTCGCCGGCACTTGAGGCTGAACACAGACACGGGAAAGTTGAATCGGGGTTAAAGTGTCTTTATTAGGGAACAGTAATGAAAGTAAAAGGAAGGGGATAATGTTCTGGTGCCCGGGAAAGGGGTTACGGAGTGGCCAGAGCGAGAGAAGGAGCGGGGCATTCTGACTCTGCCACGATCACCTGGGGTCAGGGTGTTCCTGCCGCAGGGCCGATGAGTCTCCCCCACTTACAAGGCATTGCGAGGGTCCGGCGGGAATTCCTCTTCCGCATCTGCCGCCTTTAGCCTGTAGTGAGAGAAAGCGGGGAGAGAGCAGCTATTAGTCGGGAACCCGAGGTTCTCCACCTCACTGTCCTCCTGGCCAGTCTCATGTCTTGTAAGGACGCCACGCCTCCTCGTTTGCTGCGCTCCTCTTTATGCTCCCTAGCAAATTGAAGCTTTTTCCGATTAGCCTCAGTGATAAGTGGTTTTCTAAAGGCTACACAGCTGTTTAGTCCCAATCCCTTGAGTTCCCTTTGCATTGTGTTTGTGGAAATGCTCTTAATTTTACTATCAAACATAGCTGTAAGTTTTACTGTTGTTTTTTTACAATGGTTCCCTACTATCCTTCCAGTTTTTAATAATGCATTGTACTGTTCTTAAACCAAACTTAGTAGTTTCAGCAATCTCCTTAGATGTTTTCTTTGCTTGATGCATGCTAATAATTTGACCCTACTCTTCCGACATGGTTGTTTAGGAAATGAGAAGCTACTCACTGACTCAGTTAGGGTTAAATAACTTGTTTACGGCTGAAACATTATCATCCATGCAGTAATTATCTAATGGGTAGCCCTTACCTATTTGCTTAGTTAAATCCAGGTAGTGACTTTATTTTTTGGATTTACAGTGCAACCTCGATATTTGCGGGGGTTACGTTCTATGACCCCTCGTGAGTAACAAAATATTGTGAGGTTTTGACTCTCTTGTTTTGATGGTTCCTTTTTCAAGGGGAATTGCACATGTACTGTACTTTAAACTCAACAAAAATTGTGAATTACTTGAAATAAATGTTTTATTCACCACTTTAAATGAATAATACAATAATAAAATAGTTTTTCAAACTCTGTTTTGAAACGTTACTCCGATCTTTTGAGCTACTCGCAGCTTCTCGGGAACTATCAGATTTTTCCAAATTAAAGACGTTCCAAATGAAAAGTCACGAAATATCGAGGTCGCAAGTATCGAGGTTCCACTGTGTATATATATATATATATATATATATATATATAAAACGGTACACAAGATTCTGTATGTACCTAGGTTTTTAAGGTTCAAAATGCTAAACATAAAATTGCTTGTAATTTTTTATTAACTTACAATATTATTAATATTTGTGATCATCGAAATTTAAAAAAGTTTACATTTTGAAGATAAAATGCCTGCTTGGTTTAATAATATATAAAATAATATTTTATAATATTTTATAAAAATAGAATAAATCTAATTAATTACATTGAGTAATCAGTTAAGTTGGCACAAATTAAATTGATTCAATTAAATTAAATTAATGGAATAGTTTTTGTTAGACCCTATTTGGTTAATACAGATGTGTGTGTGTGTGTGTGTGTGTGTGTGTGTGTGTGTGTGTGTGTGTATGTTTTAAAGTTGAAAAGGAATACGTGTATCGTTGCACCCCTTATATATATAAAGTATACACAGTACCACTTAAAAGTTCTCCTTCTCCTTCAGTGTTTTTTCTTTATTTTTCTTATTTTTAATATTGTAAATTAATGCTGATGTCATCCAAACGCCTTGTTGCCAGCTCATGGCATTTACTCATTAGATTAGGTACAGGTGAATAGGTAGTCACGTCACGGCAAAGAAACACAAGGAATAGACATTAGATCCGTGGAAATCTGTACTTTGGTCTGATGAACCACCATGTCTTAGCCATGTGAACAGACAATACCTACTGTGAAGCATGGAGGAGGAGCTGTGGAGGTGCTTTGCTGGTGACACTGTTGGTGATTTATTTAAAATTGAAGGCACAATTAACCAGCATGACTACTGCAGCGTTTTGCAGCAACATGCCATCCCATCTGGTTCGCAGTGTGTCATAATTTGTTTTCCAATAGAACAGTGACCCCAAACACACCTCTAGGTAATTGAGTGCTCTATCAGTCACCTGGCCTCCACAGCCACTCGATATAAATCCAGTTGAGATGGTTTGGGATGAATTGAACTGAAGAGTGAAGGAAAGCAGCCAACAAGTATTCACCACATCTAGGACCTACTCAAGATTTTTGGAAAACCATTCCAGGTGACTACCTCTTGGGGCTGACTTAGAGAATGCCAAGAGTGTGCAAAGCTGGGTTTAAATATTCTGGTTTATACACTTGTTTAATTCATAATTCTATACGTTCTTTCATAGTTTGGATGTCTTCAGTATTAATTTATAATGTTGAAAAAAAAAGGGAGGTATGTGTGTTGTTTTTATATTAAAATGCATGAAATGTATTTAAAATATATTCACAACATACCACCACCATGCTTCACTGTAAGATTGTGAGCCATGTCGAACTTTGTGCAAAAAAACTTTTTCACCGTGGTAACATCAGGTGAGAGAATATTTCCATGCCCAACTATGGCTGTGTGCTGGGGATATTGTCCTGTGAACGGCTTTCATGGACATTTTTTGAATAATAGGCCCCAAGTGGATAACACAAGTGTTCCTAGTTTGTAGTAAGTAGTTTTGCTTGCAGTGAAAAAGTATAGGCAGTCCAAAACTTTATAATAATAGAATAAAACATTTAGTACAAAGCCCAGAGTTTTTAATATTACCCAATTAACATTTTTATTTTTCTAAGATGGGTTTTAGTAATGCATTATCACCACACATTATGTGGCCAACTGGACTCATTACATGGTGACTTAAAATACCCAATCTATCAAGCACAGGCTTAGCCAAGCATGACAGACCTCTAATAACATCTCTGTGAGCTTACTGCTGATTAGGAATTTATTTGGAAGTTATTACCGTGAAAATGTGAAATGTATTTGAGCAAATGTGTTTAAATGAGCAATTTAAAAAATATATGGTTTTACATTCAAACTTATTGCACAGAATAATTTCTAAAATAAAATCATAAAACCCTTTCCCTGTGGAGGTGGATTGGAAGTCTAGTGGGAGCTGATCTTTTGAGCTGAGCTTCTGTAAAACTCTTGAGATGAAAGCATTTACAAGAAGCCTAACTGTTTATTCAAAACACAAGCACGCATTTGAAGGGGTTTTGGTTGTAGTGCTTGGTTTGCTGGTTGTGCTATGCCTCCAGCTTGTTGAATTCAGAGTGGGTACATTTTCAGAAACTCAAACATTACCCTGGTCTCCAACTTATATGAACAATACTATAGTGTATTTTATACATATTCACAGTGACACAAGAGTGTTGGGTAAATAACTAAAACCAACAATAAATAACATTACATTGATGTGTCTTGTGTGTGTTGCAGATTTCACAGACATTCTACATCACTATCCGACCAGTGGACGACTCCTTGCCCATGCTGACCATGTCAGGGATGAGGGTGCAGGAGGGAGTGAGGAAAACCATCACAGAATTTGAGCTCAAGGCTACAGATGCAGACACAGAGGTAAAGCTGACAAAAATAAGAAATATGCCAGCAGATGCTTCAATGAACACAGTCTTCACATTTTGAATTCTACTTCATCCAAAAGTAGTTAAAGTAGAATACAAAATGTAAAATCAGTTTGTGTACTTTGAAGCTTAAAAAGAAGTGTTTTTTCCAACAATTTTGATAAAAAAAAAAAAAAAAAAAAACGATTTATGGCACAATATCTTTAAAATCTCATCTAGAACATAATTGATAATAATTAGAATGATTTAAGTTTAATATACTATACATTTACATGTTTAAGGACTTCTAAATGGTCTTGGTGTTTGGTCATAATACAATGCATTCAACAGAGACATCACATCAACACATCAGGTTGGGATGCTGTGTAAAATGTAAATAAAAACTAAATGCATTGATTTACAGAACAGGAATGATTCTGTAATGGAAATCACAGCATGGGCTCAGAAACACCTCCAGAAATCATTGTCTGTTAACACAGTTCACGTTTTCATCCACAAATTCAGGTTAAAGCATCACGCAAAGAATAAGCCATATGTGAGGCTGAGGCAAAGTGAGAACCTGTTCAGTGGTCAGACGAATACAAATTAGAAATTATTTTTGGAAACCATATACACCACATCCTCTGGACTAAGGAGGAGAGAGACCCACCCAGGTTGTTCTCAGCACTTATTTCAAAAGCCTGCATCTCTGTTGCTATGGGAGTGCATTGGTGCCTATGGAATGGGCAGCATGCACACCTATGCTGGAAGGTATATACAGGTTTTTAGAGCAACATATGCTTCCATTCAGAAAATGCATTTTTCAGGGTAGGCCTTGTATACGTCAGCAAGACAATGCCAAACCGCAGACTGCATTTATTGTACTAGCATGGCATCATAGTAGAAGAGTCTGGGTGCTGAAATGGCCTGCCTGCAGTCCAGACCTTTCACCATATGAAGTCATTTCACACCATGTCGCACCATGAAACAAAAAATACGACAAAGAAAACCCAGGACTGTTGAGCAGCCAGAATCTTGTATTGACACAAATAGGACAACATTCCTCTCTCAAAACTTCAGCAGCTGGTTTCCTCAGTTCCCAGACATACATAGTCTGTTGTTAATAGCAGAGCGAATGCTACACAGTGGTAAACATGACCCTGTCCCAACTTTTTTGAGACATGTTGTTGCCATCAAATTCAAAAGTACCCTATTTATTTCTTATAGTTGTGCATTTCCTCAGTTTAAACATTGGTTTTCTAATGTATGTGACAAAATGCGACACACTGATCTTCCACCCCTCTGTCTCACTTTCACTTATAGGAGGACTTGATCACGTTTACCATTGTTCAGGCTCCTCGTCATGGCACCATCGAGCGTACCGGCAACGGTCAGCACTACCGGCAAACCAACACCTTCACCATGGACGACATTTATCAGAACCGCATCAGCTACCATCACGACGGCAGCAACTCCCTGAAAGACCGCTTTACTTTTACTGTCAGCGATGGCACTAACATGTTCTTCATCATCGAGGAAGGTGAAAAAGAGGTTAGTCTGATGACTTGTTCTTTTAAATCACAAAATATTTTCAGTATATTTTGATCTGGAATCATGTCTGTGTCTGTGTACTTTCCGTATTTAGAACATAATATAATTCAGCAGGACCCCTTTTCCCACCTTTGTTCTCACACTGTCTCATAATTGGTTTATGTCTACCTCTCAGCAGTGACTTTTCTCACTTTGGTCTATGTTGGCATTTTGTCAGTAAAGCTGATGGCTAATTAAAACACCTTTGCTCATAGACTGACAAAATGGGAGCTCTGCTGTGACTTCATTTAATTTGAGAGCCTGCAATCTAAAAACAGATCTTGTGAGGTTGTGTGCTAATTCATGATGTACATTTTGTGTCTTATCAGCACTGTCATTGTTTTCAGAAAATAGTGTGAACAAGGAATTATAACTTTCAAATGGTACTATGGATTTATATTCATGGTGAATTTTGATTAAATGTGTTTGCTGTTTCAGGTGGTTACTGCTGCACCTCAGAAGTTTAAGATTGACATCCTACCTGTTGATGACGGAACGCCTCGAATCGTCACTAACCTGGGCCTGCAGTGGTTGGAGTATATGGACAACAGGGTGAGATATGACTAGAAGAAAGAAAACTTAAGACAGACATCCCTTAATAATAATGCATTCCCCTCTTGACCACAACAACCATTTTCTTTATCTGTATAATGCAAAAGTTTGTATGCCCTTAAGACAAAATGAACACATTTCATGTGTGTGTGTGTGTGTGTGTGTGTGTGTGTGTGTGTGTGTGGGTGTGGGTGTAACTAAATAATTAACTGAATAATTGTGAACACTGCGAAACGTCAGTCATAGAAGATCAAGTATCCGATTGAAGGTAATAGGGCACGTTCAAAGTTCAGAGATTGGAGATAATTATGGGCTAGAGTGTTTATCATGTTAATACTAGGACTGTCAATCGATTAAAATATTTATTCCTGATTAATCACAACTCAATCGCACATTTTTATCTGTTATAAATGTACCTTAAATTAATACTTTTCAAGTTTTTAATACTGTAATCAACATGGGCACGGACAAATATTGACGCTTTATGCAAATGTGTTTATTATGAGTGAAACCAAACTCAACATAGCGCATGAAGACAAAATGTTCTTGTAAATGTTTTAAAGTAATTATGGTGTTTTAAGTTACGTAAATCATCTTTTGCTGTTTCCACGGGGACGGTTTTAATTGACGGATGTGCGCATCGTGGCGGATTTTGGTGCTTGATTTGAGACTTGTCGCATCAATAAAACAAATAGTGATAGTTTAGTGATTAAAAATTACTTTTCATGGAGTTTATAATTTTTTTATATCTGGGTTAAGACAAGACGTCGTTAAAAAATGGATTGAAGGTTTTAAATTTTTATATTTATTTATAGTTTTATTAAAAATGGTCAAATAGAAATGTGCGATGCATTAATCGCGTGTTAATAAAATGTGTTTCAATTTGTTAATTAATTAGTTACAATTGTTGTGTTGTTTACAGTTGTATTTTAACAGCCCTAATTAATACATATAATATGCGAAGAAATACTTGTTGACGTGCGATTGCCATCTCAGGTGTGAGTGTGTGGCAAATCTTGAATTTAAACACAGTTTTCCTGTAACAGCATGAGGTCATCAATTTCAGAAAATGTATCATTATTTTCAGATACTAAGGCATAAATTTAATAGACTTTCCATTGTAAGCTTGTAAGAAATTACGAGCTTCTGCAAATTTCTTGCCTGACCTTTGGTGATATAAGTTTTACTTATACAATCACTGTTCTGGAAATGATTTCCAGACTGTAGTAAATCACAATTAAATCTGTTCACACTCACACCTCCCTGTATTCCACCTTAGTATATTTGGGTCTTGGTGCGTTGGGTGTCGTAGTTGTTTCTTGGTTATCAAAATAAATAAAAAAAATAGTAATAAATAAATAATAATCTTGTTTTTTCACTCTTTGCTTTTATTACTGCGTCCAATCTCTCACATTTTCTCTTAGCGTTTAATTTGTAATAGCCACCCCATTCTTTTAGAAATATGTGTCAGTCATGTAAAATATCATTCTACCCATTCTACTATTTGGTTGAATAATATTGTAGACTGTCATGTGGTGTGCAGACTTTTGCATTTAGCTCTATCAGACATTGCCATGGACAATAATGGCACTCTACTGCCCCCAGTTGGCTGTAGAAAACATGACTACAATTACATTTTGGTCATTTATTGCTAAAACAACTGAACAATGCCTCGTTCTGCTTGTCATACTGATCTCTTTGACATTTTGGCATTATTCTAAAATGGCTACTAGGCAACAAACCTTATCTCGAAGAAGGAGCTTCTCACCATTGATCCAGACACTGATGACGGTCAACTGACTTATGAAATCACAGCAGGACCGAGATATGGTTATGTGGAGAGCAAGCTGAAACCAGGAATCCCCATTACCTCTTTTACCCAAGGTAACACTCGCACTATCAGACATAGAGAGTTAAAAAAAACAACAACAACTTTGTATGTACGTAAGCCGTTTGTGTCTGTAAAGATTTTTTCTTAGATTGCTCTTTCATGCCTTTTTCATGCAATTTAATAAATTTCATATTTCTTTTTAACTGATTATTGATTAGCAACCTAACAAACCTCATTTTAATTAATATCTTTGCAGTTGAGTGTATTGTATTTTTTTTCTTTTCACAGCGGAAGTCAACCTTGGTGTCATTCGCTATGTTCTAAATGACAATGGTGTCCAGGAGACCATGGACAACTTCAAGTTCCTGGTGAAAGACAGCAAACCCAACATCGTCAGTGACAATGTATTCCACATTCAGTGGTCCCTTATCAGCTTTGAGCATAGCAGGTGAACACTAATACAGACCCCAAAACACAAATACTTTCATAATATGACTGCATCATTGCATTCAATAGAGCCCATATACATAAACCATTATAATTCTTTATAAAGCCTAAAATCTTTGTAGGTTTGCGAAGTCACCTTATAATACTCATGTGCTATAATTTGCTAACTATAATCATTTTATGATGCACATGTGCTATAATGTGCAGTGTTCAAACTAATAATGACCTCTGAGAAGTTATAAACCTTAAAACAATATAAAATCACATTACATTGCAAAGACCTGGTTAAAGACATAAAATGTTAAAAAAAAATAAAATAGACATAAAACATTTACAAATGTTCTAAAATATTCACACAAAAAGTATGAGGACATACACACACACACACACACACACACACACACAC
>JAAIIK010018943.1:4489-14908 GCA_014706435.1 Silurus glanis | reverse complement strand
CACCAGGCTGTTAACCGTTGCACCTCCTCTCTGTATGCTGACTCGTCATTCTTGCTGATGAGACCCACCACGGTCGTGTCATCGGCAAACTTGATGATGTGATTCGAGCTGTGCATTGGTGCACAGTCGTGAGTCAGCAGAGTGAACAGCAGTGGACTGAGCACACAGCCCTGGGGGGCCCCAGTGCTCAGTGTGGTGGTGCTGGAGATGCTGTTTCCGATCTGGACTGACTGAGGTCTTCCAGTCAGGAAGTCCAGGATCCAGTTGCAGAGGGAGGTGTTCAGGCCCAGTAGGCTCAGCTTCTCGATCAGGTGCTGAGGAATGATTGTGTTGAATGCTGAACTGAAGTCTATGAACAGCATCCTTACATAAGAGTCCTTGTTATCCAGATGGGTGAGGGCCAGATGAAGGGTTGTGGAGATAGCATCGTCCGTGGAGCGGTTTGGACGATATGCGAACTGCATGGGGTCCAGTGCGGGTGGAAGCTGGGTCTTTATGTGCCTCATGACGAGCCTCTCGAAGCACTTCATCATGATGGGTGTGAGTGCAACGGGACGATAGTCATTGAGGCAGGAGACAGAAGACTTTTTCGGCACAGGAATGATGGTCATCGTTTTGAGGCACGTAGGAACAGTGGCGCTGCTCAGGGAGATGTTGAAGATGTCAGTGAGGACATCTGCTAGCTGTTGTGCACATTCCCTGAGCACTCTGCCAGGAATGTTGTCTGGTCCAGCAGACTTCCGTGGGTTAACTCTGCATAGAGTTTTCCTCACTTCAGCTGTGGTTAGACAGAGCACCTGGTCACTGGGAGGAGGGATGGTCTTCCTCGCCACCATGTTGTTCTGCACCTCGAACCGGGCGTAGAAGTCGTTCAGTGCATCTGGGAGGGAGGCGTCACGGTCACAAGCAGGTGATGTAGTCTTGTAATTCGTGATCGCCTGGATGCCCTGCCACATGCGCCGGGTGTCTCCGCTGTCCTGGAAGTGGCCGTGAATTCTCTTGGCGTGTGCGTGCTTCGCCTCTCTGATGGCACGGGACAGTTTGGCCCTTGCTGTTTTCAAGGCCGCCCTGTCCCCTGCTCTGAAGGCAGAGTCTCTTGTTTTTAGCAGCGCACGCACCTTGGCGGTCATCCACGGCTTCTGGTTGGAGCGTGTAGTGATGGTCTTGGAGATGGTCACGTCATCAATGCACTTGCCGATGTAGCTGGTCACTGTTGACGTGTATTCCTCCAAGTTGATGAAATCACCGTTGGTTGCAGCTTCCCTGAACATGTCCCAGTCAGTGCATTCAAAACAGTCCTGGAGAGCAGACATGGATCCTGCTGGCCAGGTTCTCACTTGCTTCCGAACTGGTCTTGAACGCCTGCTGAGTGGTCTGTATGCTGGGATCAGCATAACAGAGATGTGGTCTGAGTAACCGAGGTGGGGGCGGGGCTTCGCCCGGTATGCGCCCCGGATGTTTGTGTAAACAACATCCAGCGTGTTTTCTCCTCTGGTTGCAAAGTCCACATTCTGCTAAAATTTAGGGAGCACAGTCCTGAGATTTGCGTGATTAAAATCTCCGGCGACAATAAACAATCCGTCAGGGTGTGTGTTTTGAAGTTCGCTAATGGTCCCGTAGAGCACGCTGAGCGCTTCCTTAGCATTAGCGCTAGGTGGTATGTACACTCCGAGCACAATAGCGGTGGTGAATTCCCGGGGTAAATAAAAAGGTCTACATCTCACAACAATAAACTCCAGCAGCGATGAGCAGTAGGTAGAAACAAGTACAGAGTTCTTACACCATTCCGTGTTGATGTAAACACACAGACCGCCGCCGCGAGTCTTACCGCACAGAGCTGCATTCCTGTCGGCACGAAACGCGGCTAGCCCGTCCAGCTGGATGGCGGCGTCCGGAACTCTGTCGCTCAGCCACGTCTCAGTAAACACAAAAACGCAGCAGTGTCTGTACTCACGCCGAGTAGCTTGTTGGAGTCTGATGTAGTCTAATTTATTGTCCAGGGAGCAGACATTTGCCAGCAGTAGTGATGGTAGAGCGGGCCGGCTAGGGTTAGCTTTTAGCCTAGCATTAGCACCCGCTCGCTTTCCGCGCTTCTGTTTTCTCGCGCAGCGCTTCCGATTCCCCCTCCTCCGCCCGTCCGCCGCAGGCGATGCCGAGGACTGGAGGCCTGGTTCTCGGAGCACGCCGAGGTCGCGTAGCTTCTGCCGCAGGTCATCATTAATAGTGTTGTTTGGGTTGTTTCTGAGTTCTTTCAGGGTTTTTCGGTTGTACACAGGGACACTGGTTGCTCTGATGTCCATGTGTTGTGTAAAGCGGGCTACAAAGTGAAAGTAGCACCATTTTGGGTCCGGAGCGGCCGCTGCGAGCTACTGCCGCGCCGCCATCTTGGACTGGACAGTTTGGAGAAGAACCACATATGGATAAAGGCTGATCAAAGGCTTGACTAAATAAATATGTTTTCAACCTCGACTTGAACACTGAGACTGTGTCTGAGTCCCGAACACTGATAGGAAGGCTGTTCCATAACCGTGGGGCTTTATAAGAGAAAGATCTGCCCCCTGCTGTAGTCTTCATTATTTGAGAAACCAACAGATAGCCTGCACCTTTTGATCTAAGTAGGCATGGAGGATCATACTGGTGCAGAAGTTCAATCAGATACTGTGGTGCGAGACTGTTAAGTGCTTTATATGTCAGTAGTAATATTTTATAATCAATGCGAGATTTGATTGGGAGCCAGTGTAGACAAACAGGAGTGATGTGGTCATATTTCCTAGACCTCGTGAGGACTCTTGCTGCTGCATTTTGAACTAACTGAAGCTTATTTATGCACTTATTCGAACACCCAGACAGTAAAGCGTTACAGTAGCCTAGTCTAGATGTATCAAAAGCATGAACTAGTTTTTCTGCATCCTGTAACGACATCATATTATTAATTTTAGCAATATTTTTAAGGTGAACGAAGGCGATCCTGGTAATATTATTCACGTGAGCCTCAAAGGAAAGACTATCGTCAATAATCCCACCAAGGTCTTTGACAGTTGTACATGTTGAAACAGAAACACCATCCAGAGATGCTACGTAATTGGAAAGTTTGCTTCTAGCTGCATGTGGTCCTAGTAAAAGTACTTCCGTCTTATCTGAGTTGAGCAGAAAAAAATTATTAAGCATCCACTGTCTAATGTCTTTTACACACTTCTCAACATTGTTAAGCTGATCCCTCTCAACTGGCTTTGCTGAAATATACAGCTGCGTATCATCAACATAGCAGTGGAAGCGAATACCATGTTTATGTATAATTTCCCCCAGAGGCAGCAGATATAAAGAGAAAAGCCCTGATTCAACTGCTATTTTATGTACATTGTGCTTTTTATTTTCATTTTATTTTTTATTTATTTTTGTATTATTTTGTATTATTTTTAATTCTTTACTTTTAATTAATTCTTTTTAGTAATTTTTTATTGACTATTTTTTGCTTTACTGGAAAGCGCCTTGTGCTCCTTTTGGTGGTTGTAATGCGCTTTATAAATAAAATTTGATTGATTGATTGATTGAAAAGCAGTGGGCCTAAGACAGATCCTTAAGGAACACCAAACTCACCATTTACATTAACAAAATGATAGCAATCAGTCAAATAAGACCTGAGCCAAGAGAGAGCTGTTCCCTTTATTCCAACAACGTTCTCAAGTCCAGCAAGCAGTATAGTGTGATCAATGGTGTCAAAAGCTGCACTAAGGTCGAGCAAAACAAGTAAAGAGACAAAACCCTGATCAGAGGCCAATAGCAGGTCACTTACCACCTCAACTAACGCTGTCTCTGTGCTATGATGAGGCCTAAATCCTGACTGATACATTTAAAAAAAAATGTTATTCATAAGTAGATGTGAGCATAACTGCTATGCCACAACCTTTTCTAAAATTTTGGATATAAAGGGGAGATTTGATATTGGCCTGTAGTTGGACAGCTGACATGGGTCAAGGTCGGGTTTCTTAATTTATAATGAAACCAGAAATGACTTGTTCTACTTTTATATAATTGCTTTTCATTTTTATTAATTTATTGTAAGAATTCGAGGATGTGCCACGAATGACGTTCTACTTTTGTCCACCAGTTGTCCCCATTTTCTCCCATGTTGTTCTCTTTCATCATCTCGTGTTCGAGATCCACCTATGGGAAGGGCATCCGTACCTGACCTCTGCAGAAGCATCCAATTGCACCAAGTCTGGCTTGACAGACATGAGCGCGTGCCCAATGGCAGGTAAGGTAACGCCCCTTACCCGAATGCATAAGGCACCTGCGCTACCTTTTCTCAGTTAACATTCGCTTCTCGCGACTTATGCTATCCTACCTCACAGCTCCCTGGTTCTTGGACTGCACTTTTTTTGTCTTCAGGAGGACATATCGTCTGATCAGCCTCTGCTGGACGTGCTCGTCCTCAGCCAGGTTAGCTTCGCGAGACGCCCACGCTCGCACTCCTTTTTTTCTATAGGCTGCCTGCCTGCTTCTTTTACCTTTTTTTTCATGGCGCTTTCTAAAGCGGCACCGGCTACACCGGTGGACAACCTATCGCGAGCCTGCCCAGCCGCGTGCGGCGCACTCATCGCCGCAAGGGATGGGAATCGTTAGGCATGGGTCTCAAGCATGCGCAAGAAGCTATTGACCTCCCGGAGAACTGTAGTCATTGCTTGGCGCTCCCGAAAAAGCTCCTGCGTCGCAGGCTCAAAATGGCCGCTTCACAGTGTGTTGATTTCGACCTCTCCGACTCGGAGGGGGAAAAAGGCGACGCCGCTGCGCACCTGGGGGCCTCCCGCGGTGCAACTTCCTCTGACTGGGCCAACCTGTGTCCTTCCCCGCGCGAGGATTTGCTACCGGTTGACAACCGTTTCCCCGAAGGACGAACAGGTTCCGGGGATGAGGTCAAGGCGGACCTTCTCGACGGCTCGGATGACGAGGAAGCCACCCCTTCGTCCGCGGTCCCTTAGGTTCCCGCCGCCCCACCTCAATCGGTACTGCTGGAGCTTTGTGAACACGCTGCCGCACGGCTCAGTATCAAATGGCCGGCTCTCCTGAATGCTTTGGATCAGAGAGAAACGTATATGACGGTAAGCTTCTGGGACCTCCTACCCGCCCAAGAAAGCAGCTTCTTCCCGTCCTCCCTGCATGTGCGAAACACATGAAATATTGCTGGGGAGATCCGCTCGATCTGAAACACGGTCTTGCGGGGCTTGAAGTTAAAGATATGGTGAGTCTTGGCATGGGCGATCCCCCCGTTATCGAGCCTTCCATCACCAGACACCTTAACCCATCTCAGGGCGGGCTGCTCGCCCCACCTAAGCCCGTCCTTCCGGGTAAGATGGATTGCTTCTCCGCGTCGATTCATCAGGCATCGTATAAAGCCTCAGCTCTTTCTATTCGAGCTCTCAATGGCTCCGCTCACATTCTGAAGGACGAAATCTCATCTCTTCTCGAGAAGAGAGTGATTCAAGTTGTATCCCCGAATCTAAGCAATCAGGGTTTTTACTCTCGCTATTTCCTGGTTCCGAAAAAGGACGCTTCTCTCCGTCCTATTCTGGATCTCAGAGTGTTGAACAAACATTTAAGGAAATACAACTTCAGAATGTTATCACACACCTCTCTCATACGTTCGATAAAGTCGCTGATATTCTGGGCTTTTTGCAGGACCTTATCGATCGTGGCAGAACCTTTTCAAAGATTAAGGTCTATTTAGCGGCTATCGCTGCATGTCTCACGCCGGTTTCGGCAACACCACGGTGGGACAGCACCCCCTTATCCGTAGATTTATGAAGGGCGTGCACCGCTCCCTACCGGTCACCAGAAGTGTAGTCCCGGATTGGGATCTCCCCATGGTGCTGGAGGTGCTGGCTCAACAGCCTTTTGAGCCCCTGGGGGATATCTCCCTCAAGCTGCTGTCCTTCAAGACGGCTCTGCTTCTGGCTTTGGCTTCCGCCAAACGTGTCAGTGATTTGCAGGCGCTCTCGGTTCATTCTTCGTGCACCAGATTCTCGCTCAATGGAGATAAGGTTTTGCTTAGGCCTAACCCGGCCTTCATGCCTAAATGCTTTTCAGCTTTCACTGGTGATGTGATTGAGCTCTCCGCCTTTCACCCTCCTCCTTTTTCCTCTGCGGAGGACCAGAGGTTGAATGCTTTGTGCTCTGTGCGTGGACAGGACAAACTCTTTTTGAAGGATCGACCAGCTCTTCATCTCTTGGGCCCCGCCGAACACGGGGAATCCCATCTCTAAGCAACGCCTCTCTCGCTGGCTTGTGGAAGCCATCTCCTTAGCGTATGAATCTAGGGGCATGCAGCCTCCAGGTGGCCTTAGAGCTCACTCCACTAGAGGCTCGGCTGCTTCTTGGGCTCTGTTTGGGGGAGTTCCCTTGCAGTACATTTGTGCTGCTGCGAGCTGGTCCTCTCCGCACACCTTTGTTAGGTACTACCGGCTTGATGTTACCCGGACCCCGGTGGCTCATGCAGTCTTAAGTGTGGGCTCTTTGTAGCCACGTGCTACTAGGCCTGCACTCCTTTCAACCCTGTCTGCCCGGCCTAGTTATGTATCTTTCAAGCATATAGTCTCCCCTTTTCCTGACACCCAGGTTGGTCCATTCAAATGTTTATAAACATGTTCTTCTTCCTGCAGGCGGCCCGCTTGTTGGACATCAGCGAGGTTCGAACATGCGTGTTACCACATGTCGTGTTTTTTTTCATGGCTGGGTTTTTTACCCCGCGCAGTATGTTAAGTCCAACCGGGGAGTTGTCTATATCTCCCATAGGTGGATCTCGAACACGAGATGATGAAAGAGAACAATAGGTTACCTTCGTAACCCCGGTTCTCTGAAACATCGAGTGGAGAGATCCACCAAGTTTGCCCCGCTTGCTGCACGAGAAGCGAATATGCTCACTGAGGAAAGGTAGCACGTGCAGGTGCCTTTTGCACTCGGGTAAGGGGCGTTACCTTACCTGCCATTGGGCACGCGCTCCTGTCTGTCAAGCCAGACTTGGTGCAATTGGATGCTTCTGCAGAGGTCAGGTACGGATGCCCTTCCCATAGGTGGATCTCTCCACTCGATGTTTCAAAGAACCGGGGTTACGAAGGTAACCTATTGTTTTCCCCCCTGTGCTTGTTAAAGCTTTGCCAGAACCGAGTCTCACGAGTCCCCGAGTCACTTCAGTCACAACTCAGTCAGCTACATGTTGCTACAGTTGCTTGCTAACAACAAGTTAAACAACTAAATGTTGTAATTTACAATTTGTATTTATATCTGGTGTTAGTAACAAGATAACTGAAGTGATTCACGTCAAAGAAGAGAATTATTAATGAATCCCGAGTCATATAAAGAATCGGGTTATTTTACCTGGATGAATCCGGATTCGCTCATCTCAAGCACCCATACCGTAAGTACACGATTAGGCGTGCAAGTAACGACAAAAAAATTATAATAAAAGCGCGGTTGAATTGACCGCAGACAAGGAGCTCGTGAGATCACAACATTTGGTTTATTGAACTTCGAAAGATGAAACTTATACATTATCTCTCTCTCTTTCTCTCTCTCTCTCTCTCTCTCTCTCTCTCTCTATCTCTCTCTATAGAATTCAGTCAGCAATGTGATTTATTATTAGCATAAACATACTACAGGCTTAGCCGGCCATGCACGTGCACGAAGAAGCTCCCCATGGCAACGACCCAAACAGAGGAGGGTTTTTAAACAGTGTTTGACTCCAAACTCACCAAACACGAGATTAACATCATCCACACTGGAGGTCATTTACCTCAATCACCTGATTAACAGTCACCGAGAGCAGGATTTCACACTTAGTGGATTATAATTCACTTTATTTAGAACCTCGCGGCCTTTCTTCTCCTATTACACACTTTGTACACACACAAACACACACTCTGTACTCACACACAGAACCAACAAGTAGATTTTAGTGAAAGTGAATCTCAGAGCAAGAAAATGGCTGAATCCAGCATTTCAGTAGATCAGCTTTCAGTAAATCAGTTCAGATGTCCAGTGTGTCTGGATCTTCTGAAGGATCCAGTGGCTACCCCGTGTGGTCACAGTTTCTGTAAGGTGTGTATTAATGGCTCCTGGGATCAGAAGAATTGGAATGGTGTCTACAGCTGTCCTCTGTGCAGACACACGTTCACTCCAAGGCCTGTTCTACACAGAAACAACATGCTGGAAGAAGTGGTGGAGAAACTGAAGAACTCAGAAGCCCAAGCTGCTCGTTGTGACGCTGGACCTGGAGATGTGGAATGTGATTTCTGTAGCGGGAGAAAACACAAAGCCGTCAAGTCGTGTCTGATGTGTCTGGCTTCCTTTTGTGAAACTCATCTGAAACCTCACTACGAAGTTCCTTCCTGGAAGAAGCACAAGTTAATCGAAGCCTCTGGAAATCTACAAGAGAAGATCTGCTCTGAGCATGATAAACTGGTTGAGATCTACTGTCGTACCGACCAAACCTTCATCTGTTACTTGTGTACGATGCATGAACACATAGGACATGACACAGTTGCAGCTGCAGCAGAACGAGCTGAAAAACAGGTGTGTGTTTGTGTGTGTGTGTGTGTGTGTGTGTGTGTGTGTGTGTGTGTGTGTCAGTCCTGAGTCTCAGTATTGAAATGATCATTGGAATGTGCTTGAGTTTTTTTTTTTAAGTTCAGGACAGCCATGTTTGAAGGCCAGTAGGTCGTGTGCATCAGTATAACTGGACTTGATTTCTCCTATGACAGCTAGAACAACATTAGCCGTGTGTGTGTGTGAGAGCTCATGTATAAAGCAGGGGGGAGATGTAGGAGAATAATAATATCTAAACAACTATAACTGTTTACAGACTGAGCTGAAGGAGGAGCAGATGAAATTCCAGCAGAGACTCCAGGAGAAGCAGAAGAAGGTGCAGGAGCTGAAACAGGATGTGAACATTATAAAGGTGAGCAGAGACGGAGCTGCTCCTAGAAACACACACAACATGGACATTGAGTCATTTGTGTGTGTGTGTGTGCCCTAACAGCTCAGTGCACAGACAGCAGTAGAAGACAGTGAGAAGATCTTCACTAAGATAATCAGCTCCATTGAGAAAAAGTACTCAGAGATGATGGATCTGATCAGAGATCAGGAGAAGGCTGAACTGAATCGACCTGAACGACTCCTGGAGCAACTGGAGCAGGAGATTTCTGTTCTTTAGGGGAGAGTCAATGAGCTGGAGCAGCTTTCACACACTCACGATCACATCCATTTCCTCCAGGTAACACAAAGTGTGATCTTCATCCACACATTCATTGCCTCATTGTGTTTCTCATATGTTTTATATAGAATAAAGTACGACCAAGGCCAGATATACAGTGGGTACGGAAAGTATTCAGACCCCCTCAAATTTTCACTCTTTGTTATATTGCAGCCATTTGCTAAAATAATTTAAGTTAATTTCTTTTCCTCATTAATGTACACATAGCACCCCATATTGACAGAAAAACACAGAATTGTTGACATTGTTGCAGATTTATTAAAAAAGAAAAACTGAAATATCACATTGTCCTAAGTATTCAGACCCTTTGCTGTGACACTCATATATTTAACTCAGGTGCTATCCATTTCTTCTGATCATCCTTGAGATGGTTCTACACCTTCATTTGAGTCCAGCTGTGTTTGATTATACTGATTGGACTTGATTAGAAAAGCCACACACCTGTCTATATAAGACCTTACAGATCACAATGCATGTCAGAGCAAATGAGAATCATGGGGTCAAAGGAACTGCCTGAAGAGCTCAGAGACAGAATTGTGGCAAGGCACAGATCTGGCCAAGGTTACAAAAAAAATTCTGCTGCACTTAAGGTTCCTAAGAGCACAGTGGCCTCCATAATCCTTAAATGGAAGACGTTTGGGACGACCAGAACAAAGGGTCCGAATACTTGTCTATGTATACTACAATGCAGCAATGTCAACAATTCTGTGTTTTTCTGTCAATATGGGGTGATATGTGTACATTAATGAGGAAGAAAAATTAATTTAAATGACCGTCCAATGCTGGAAATAAAATTACTGGTTGAAATGGTTCCACTGTGATACTTTTTTTGTTTAATTACCTGTTCTCCATAGCAATATCTGTTTAGTTATCCAGCGTATTGGGACGCTGTCATTTACTCGGATCGTCTATTTTCTTTTTTTTTTATTTTCGTACGAACGATAAACTAATGCACAAAATTGATGCAACCTATCGCTTAATTTGTTTTGCCGCTCCCTATCAACATGGAGACATAAAATGTCTATTGGTAAACAGTATTTTAACGATGAAATGTAAAATTCCACGGTAGCAATATTCCCCCCCCGCCCATGTCACCCATGTACATATGGATTTATTCCCATGTATATTTCTCCACCTTTATATATATATATATA
>JAAIIK010018942.1:3555-14423 GCA_014706435.1 Silurus glanis | reverse complement strand
TTTTTTTTTTTATTTTTATTTTTATTTTTTTTTGTGAATGCAATGTACAGTCAGTACTATAACTTTTACTAGAGTCTATACTTCTAGGTGAAGGATGTGTGTACTTTTGCCACCTCTGGTTGTCATACATGTTAGTTAGTTAGTGTTAGTGTTAAAACTGTTTTCACACTATCTCACACACATTCCTTTGTCCGTTCAGTGTCTATAGGATATTTACGATGTTAGTCTTTAAGGTAAACAGAGAGTCTTATCTGGGCTCACACATCTCCCCCTGGAATGTCCTCTTGTCTAAACAGGAAACACTTTAGGACAGTCTTTCTACCCAATGTGTGTGCGTGTTCGTGTGTGTGTGTGGACTGTATCATCCTATGTGTATAAAAACGTGTCTGCCACCTGCAATAAACGAAGAGAAACATTTTGCCACATTCTGTGTGCGGTGTGATCCTTCCCTGATCAGAAAAGACATTACGGGTCTCGCAGGTCGTTTGGAAAACTTCTCCAGTCATTTCGTTTTGGGCATGATAAAAATCTAACAGTTTTGGTGTCAGAAGTGGGATACTTTCCGACAATATCCAGAGGGAAATCACGCATCAAGGTGAGTTTTATGTATTCCCTTGTTTGCGGGGATTTTCCCGTTTGCCAGCTAATAAGGGCTGCATGTGTGTTCGTGTCTTGGTTATGCATTAATTGTCGAATTAATGATAATTTCCTTTGGTGGGATGATTTCGTCGCGACATGGGTTTCCTCACCTTAGATGTAAGATGCAAGATTAGAAGACGTTTTTTACGGTCTGTCTAATATAGTTGATATTGTCTGAAGTATCCAAAAGAATCCACGATAATTTTTATATGCCCGAAAAAAAAAAAAAGTCAGAGAATAGAGAAAAGAAACTAAAGAAAAACGGACATTTTGAAAAGACTTAAAATTTTTTCAAAAGACTTCAATCTTGTTTTGGCTTTAAAGTCTATTTTTTCTCCTAACTTACAAAATTTGTGATTCAATTGGAGAGACTGGATTGCTCATTTTATTTGAAGACTGCGATTCCCCTGGTGTCTTGTGTTGTGTGTATTGTCTGTTTGTTCTGTGTTAAGAAGATGGGTCATAACATTTCTTGCCCATTGCCGGAAGAAAACCCCAAAGATTGGATGTATAGGAATAGTGCCGGTTACTGGACTAATCCTTATTTAGATAATTTGGCAGGATGGAGTGAATGCATGTCGCAGGTAGATAATTTTCCTAGACATGGGTCATTCAAGACCCGCGATATGGAAAATACGTGTTCTATGGTGAACGGTGGATGGGGCGATCCGAATTGGGACTACACTTATATGCGTGAGTCCTATGATAAATGGGTAAATATGAAGAAGTACTGGGACAAAGGTCCAGAAAGAGTCAATACTTCTAAATGCTCTTTGAATAAGAAACAATCGCCTCCACCATACAATTCGACACCGTCTACTAGTCCTGGTCTTTATCCTGCGCTGCCTGTTGATACATCTTTACAGCCCGCTTTTGCATTTGTACGAGAGCGAAATGAAGTACATGTTAAACCAGCGAAAGCTAGTGATATTGATGCTATATGTAGGAGTCTTCCTATTCCAACTAACCCCACAAAATATGTACAGATCTTAAAAAGCCACACTCGGTATGCACAGTTAACGGGCCCTGATTTTAGAACTATTCTTTTGCGTACATTGGGAGATGATGTTACAGAGGAGTTGATCATAGAAAAATGTCCGACCCTCACGCGAGTTAATGATGCCATTACAGGCGAGGGCACGGCGAGGGCACGGCCGCAAACCGTCACCAGATTTTTTGGGAAAATGATGCCAATGTAATGCAAATGTATAATGAGTTAAAGGATTTTCTGGATAACAGAATTGCATCCAAGCGTGACATTTCACATGCAGCTAACACTAGGCAGGGTTTTAAAGAAACGCCGTCTGCCTTTGTGGTGCGTTTTAAAGCAGCATGGGAGAATGATTCTAAACTGCCAACTGATGATACACACAATGTGTTGTTTATAAATACTTGTTTGAATAACATGAAAGCTTCTCAGGCTCAAATGATTCGCGTCATGACGGACAGATTACTCGAGAAGTCGGTAGATCAGTTCTGTGCTAGAATTAGAGATTTAGATGCTGCTGGAGGTTTTCAGTCCGCTTCTGGTTCAGTTAAGTCTGAACCCACTATGTTCTTTGCTGCAACAGGAAGTGGTGCATTCCAGCCACAGAATAAAACTCAAGGAGGAGGTTTCAGGAAAAAGGGGAGGTGCAATTATTGTGGGAAGCTTGGTCATTGGTTTAGAGATTGTAGAAAGAGAATGGGAGATGAGAAAAGGGGCGTAGCCACTCAGCGAGTAGAGAATGCAGACCAGCATGCAGTTGTGCAGAGGCCCACACAGCAGCAATATCCTACTCAATGGACTTCTGCATAGGGCAGCCTACGGAGCGATGAACCCCATGATTTTTCGATGATAACTTTATCCTACTGTAATCACCCTTCAACTTTGCCTAATATCACGTTGCGCATAGACAATAAAGACTGTTGTTTTCTTGCTGATACTGGCGCTACATGTTCTTCAATTGCTGGGGGTGAATATTCTGGTCCCATTTCAGGAAAAAGTATCCGCTCCGTGGAAATAGATGGGGTTCCAATTTCATGTCCTGTAACTCACCTTTTGCCTGTGGTGACACCGACTGGTACAAATTTTTATCATAGCTTTACAATAATTCCAAACTCGCCTTTAAACCTTTTAGGAAGAGATATGATGCACAAAATGGGAATGGAAATTCTGTTTTTTGAAACCAATGTCTCACTGACTTTTCCTTCTGTCCTCATGCTCTCAACTGAGCCACAGCCACATCTGGAAGATTTCTTTCAGGGTAGTACAGATGTCCTGCCTGATGAACCAAATTTAGGTGAAGTTAACCCTAAATTATGGGCCTCTCACAAAGATGAGGCAGGTTTAATCCAGGTAAAACCGTATCATCCACTCATGTAAACACACCATCCGATTTTTGTTAAACAATATCCATTGTCGAAAGAGAAGAATGTTGGCATTGCTCCAGTTATTGACAATTTATTGTCACAAGGTGTTTTGATCGAGACACATTCACCTTATAACACACCGATTAATCCTGTCTTAAAGGCAGATAAAAAATGCTGGAGGCTAACACAAGATTTACGTGAGATTAATAAATTAGTTATTCCGTTAGCTCCTTTAGTGCCCGATGTAGCTACCATTGTTAACTCTGTACCAGCGACTCACAGATTTTTTACTGTGATTGATCTTTGTTCTGCTTTTTTCAGTGTCCCTTTGGCCTCAGAGACACAGCCGCTTTTCGCTTTTCTTTCCAAATCTTTAGACAATACAGCACAAGGGTTTCCCTCGTGCTTGCGTGCAGTGGCTGCTGCGGCTCTGCTGGTCCGGGATGCTGAGAAAACGGTGCTGTCACATCCTTTGATACTGTACACCTCACATCAGGTAACAGCTATTTTACACAACCTCAACACACAACATATGACAGCACAACGTAGATCTGGTTATGAAACCACACTCTTGGCAACGGAAAACTTAACTATTAAGCCTTCTTCTCAGCCGCATTCAGCTGTAGTAGCTCTGCGTGATCTGCTAGACGATATTGACGTAGATGGTTTTGACGACGCACATGATTGCCTTGAACACATTGAACGAGAGACCTCTTGTAGGCCCGATCTCTTAGATACGGCCCTGGAAGAGGGGGATTGCTTAATGTAGATGGTTCATGTTCAAAACCCTCTGATGGTGTGTATTTATGTGGATATGCGGTTGTAAGATTACCTGATGTAACAGTTGAAGCTAAATCATTACCATACACATCAGCACAAGCTGCAGAATTGGTTGCACTTACAAGAGCATGTCAGTTGTCTGAAGATAAAGTAGTGACTATATACACTGATTCTAAGTATGCTTATGGTGTTGTGCATGATTTTGCCGAAACATGGAAGCAAAGAGACTTTAAAACAGCTGATGGAAAGCCCATAGCACATTTTAATCTCATAGGCGACTTATTAAAAGTTGTTCAACTCCCTGCCAAAGTGGCCATAGTGAAGGTTAAAGGACATGCCGTAGGTGATTCAGAGGAAATTCAGGGAAACACATTAGCGGATAAAGTAGCTAAGGAAGCAGCTAAACAACCAGTAGATTTGGACACAGTACATACAAATCCTGAGATCTCGATGATGTCACATATCTCCAATATACCAGACATTGACCTAAAAATACTTCAGAGTCAGCCTACTGAGGAGGACATAAAGTATTGGGCTTCCAAACAATGTAAATCAGATTCTGCTGGTATCATTAGAGATGTAGATGGTAAAATTGCTCTGCCTAAACTAGCTTTAATAGTGTTGGTGAAGCATTACCATGGGATGTCACACATTAGCATAGCTAAAGTCATACAGGCTATAAATGCATTATACTGTATTGCTGATGTAGCTAAAACAACCAAGCTAGTGTGGGATTCATGTTTGACTTGCGCCAAAACTAACGTACATCGACCTGTACAACATACTGCGCTTACTTTTCCTGAAGCCCCTTTCCAACACCTACAGATAGATTTTACACATATGCCACCTGTAGGAAATTTGAGATACCTGTTGGTTATAGTTGACAGATTCAGTAAGTGGCCAGAAGCATTTGCATGTGCGACAGAGAATGCTAAAACTGTTGTCAAAATATTAACGAAAGAGATCATCTCTAGGTTTGGTATTCCTAGTGTGATTGAAAGTGATAACGGCACACCTTTTGCTTCGAAGGTAACACAGCTTTTGGCTAAAAGCTTAGCAATTGACTGGCATTTTAATATTCCCTATCACCCACAGTCAGCTGGAGTGGTAGAGAGAACGAACAGAACCATTAAGGAGCGTGTTACTAAAGCCTGCATTGAAACAGGCCGAAATTGGACTGTTGTTCTCCCGGCAGTACTCACAGAAATGAGAATGACTCCATCTTCGACTACTAAACTGTCACCTTTTGAAATTCTAATGGGCCGGCCTTTCCCGACCCCATGGGTCAGGGGACGCACTGGCATTTCTTCCTTAGGTAACCTGGAAGTGATGGTGGACGACTACGTTTCTGCCCTGGTCGAGAAATTGAATTCTATCAGTGCTGATGTTTCACTAACTCTTCCTCTGCCCACAGATAAGCCAACACACCCTTTTGTGCCTAATCAGCAGGTCCTGATAAGAAGTCTGAAGCCTACCAAGGTCGGTGAACCAAACCGTATATATATATTATATATATATATATATAGTATCTCACAAAAGTGCCATCTCCTACAGTAGACAGGAACCCCTGGACATCGGATTGCAACATTCTTTTATTTCTATCGTTGATCTATGACTCACCCCAGAGATCTCCAGAACACTGCCTGGGTGTAAGTCATCGCAAGCGCCATTGAGACCACTGCATTGGCTCTCTATTCCGGGCATTTTCCTTGCTAATGTCCAGTCACTGGTCAACAAAATGGACGAACTGCGATTATGCATCACCAACAACAAGAAGATTATGGAGTCTAACATCAGGGTTTTCACAGAAACATGGTTGCACAGTGGCGTTTTGGGCAACGCTATTGAGACAGCTGAACTCTACATTATCTGGGCAGACAGGACTGCAGAAGATTCCGCTAAAACTAGTGGCGGAGGGCTGAGCATTTATATAAACAAAGCTTGGTGCACAAACTCTGTAATCATTAGAAGGCACTGCTCACCTAACCTGGAATTTTTTATGGGTAAGTGTAAACCCTTTTATCTGCCCAGATAATTTAAATCAACTATATATACTGCTCTATATGTCTTACTGGATGCTAATGCCAAGCTTGCAATGAAAGAACTACATGCAGCCATTGGCAGACAAAAAAATATCACATCCAGAGGCTGCTTTATTTGTTGCGGGTGACTTTAACCACACAAACTTAAAGACAGTCCTCCCAATATTCCACCAGCATGTTTCCTGCAACACCAGAGGAAATAAACCCTGGACCTTGTTTACACCACATACTGTACCTGATGCATACAAAGCTACTCCCTCCACCACCTGGGACAATCGGACCTTTCTTCGTTCCTCTCCTCCAAGTATTTACCACTCATCCAACATGTGAAATCCACAGTGAGGATGATCAAGGTGTGGCCAGAGGGAGCAGACTCTGTACTGCAGAACTGGTTTTGACATACCAACTACAATAAGTTTGCCACTCAGGCGACCTATAACTCCCGCATGGACATTAAAAGCTACACTTCCTCTATATTGGACTATATAAACAATTCAATTCAATTCAATTCATTTTTATTTGTATAGCGCTTTTAACAATAAATATTGTCTCAAAGCAGCTTTACACAGATAATGTGGTGATTAAAAGCGAATATGTTCTTTATAAGTAAGTTTGTCCCTGATGAGCAAGCCGGTGGCGACTGTGGCAAGGAAAAACTCCCCGAGATGGCATAAGGAAGAAACCTTGAGAGGAACCAGACTCAAGAGGGAACCCATCCTCATCTGGGTTGCACCGAATGTCCATTTATAGCAGATATACGATGTTGCAGGGTACAGTGATGATGATCAGAAGCAAAAAGTAGTCCTGAGTCAGTGTAGCAGACTGTTGACATTAACTACAGTCCAATCCATCCTCAAAGCGCCCGTTCTTGCTCCGGAATTTCATGGAACCACCCAAGGCGTTGATGAGAAACCGTCCCAAGCTGCACACTGTCCAAGCTAAACACCATGATAGACAGTGTTACCACACAGAAACAGATCACTCTGTACCCTATCAAAAGCCCTGGATGAACAGAGAGGTTAGCCTCTTACTTAAGGCACTGTCTTCAGATCTGGTGATGCACAAGCCTACAATGCAGCCAGGGCTAACCTGAGGCAGTCGATTAAGATGGCAAAGAGCTGCTACAAGTTGAGGATTAAGGAACACTTCTCCAACTCCAACCCCCAGCTTATGTGGCAGGGCATCTGGGCCATTAGTGACTGCAAGCCCATCAACCCTTCCTCCCCATCCACCAATATCTCCTTTCTTAATGAGCTAAACAACTTCTATGCTAACTTTGAAAGGGATAACCAGGAGTCAGCAACCAAAGTTGAGCTCCTGGTGGACCACCAGCCACTTACACTCTCCCTAACTGATGTCAGCGTGGTGCTGAGCAGGATCAATCCACAGAAAGCTGCAGGGCCTAATGGCATTTCTGGACACATCCTCAGAGCATGTGCTGAAGAGCTGGTGGGGTTCATAAAGGCTTTATTTAACCTGTCCCCTGCTCAAGCTATTGTGCCCACCTTCTTGAATATCACCTCCAACGTGCAAGTGCTAAAACACTCCACTGCATGATTACCACCCAGTAGCGCTCACCCCATGATTACTAAGTGCTTTGAGCAGGTGCTCCTGGTACACCTCAAAACTTCCCCCAAAAATCTTTTCGCCACCCTGGACCCACACTAATTTGCATCATAAGAACATGAGCACAAAGGATACAGTTTCCACAGCACTGCACTCTGTCCTCTCTTACCTGGACAATAAAGACATGTATGTCAGAATGCTGTTCCTTGACTGTCATCCCCTTCAACTTTATCACCAAACTTGGAGACCTAGGCATTAACACATCACTTTGCAACTGACTACTCTGACCAACAGGCCCCAGTATGTCCAGGCAGACCACCATTGCTCTTCCACCCTCATCCTCAGCACTAGAGTACCACAAGGCATTGAGCCACTAGAGCCACTTTCCGTTGGCTCCGTCTCGTCTATTTTTGCTTTCGGAAGAGTGCTTTTTTCCCTGTTTGAGAATTTGAAAGCAGTGAGCGGAGGACATTCCCACCAGAACTACGAACACACACTACATTAACCACATTAAGATACGTAATTTCTCTGCTATGGCGAACATCCAGTTCATTCAGTGTGTGAAGTGTGACATGTTTAGTCAGTCTTTCTCCGTTGTTAGCGATAATTTTATCTGTAAGAAGTGTAAGCTAGTTTGCTCTTTGACGGAGAAGATCTTAGCATTAGAGGAGCGCATCCAGAGTCTAGAGAGAAGTAGTGAGTGCGAGAGCAGTCCAGGTTCTGCAGGGGAAAGTCTGGATGCCCTAGGTGAAGTTAATATTCCCCCGACTCCGGCATTAGAGCCCACGCAGCGGGGCGAATGGGTGATGACTCGGCGGCATACTCGCAAAGCCAAAGCTAACGCTAAGGCTTGCCCATGGGAGCACCATTCCTCTCCGCTTCACGTGTCCAACAGGTTTGCTCTCCTCAGTGAAGCACCCGTTGAGAAACCTGAAAGAGCTCTGGTTTTAGGAGACTCCATTCTGAGGCACGTGAAATTAGCTAGACCTTTAGGGGCACCAGCAGCACAGGTTATGTGTATACCGGGAGCCAGGGCGCCGGACATAGCAGGTCAGCTTAGGTTCTTAGGAAAGCACAGGTTCTCTAAGATAGTTTTTCACATAGGAGCTAATGATATATACGCCTTCGACAGTCAGAGGTTACTAAGAGTAATATTATAGCGGTGTGTAAATTAGCGAAGGCAATGTCCGATGCAGTAACATGCTCTGGCCCCATCCCAATGCGACGTGGCTATGTAGCCTACAGCAGGTTATGATCGCTGAACTGCTGGATGTCCGAGTGGTGCTCCAAAAACAATGTCGGCTTCATTAATAATTGGAGCATTTTTGAGGGCAAGGCTGGCCTGTTAGGGCGGGATGGTGTCCATCCCACTCGGGAAGGTGCTGCTCTCATTTCTTGTAGTATAGGTCATAGTCTCAGAACAGCACTAGTTAACAAGTGACCGTCTAGAGCCAAGGCCAGGGAGCAGACAGACAGGCTAAACCGACCGTCTGCTAGCTGCACAGAGTCGTCACTCAGGATCCACCAAATTGAGACTGTGTCTGTCCCCCGAGTGAAACCAAAATATAGGAATTCTCAGAAAGTCTGTTTTAGTAACCTGATTAACATTAAATTAAATAGGACTGAACGCACAGCCAGCACCTCTGATCTAAAGATAGGATTGCTGAATATTAGATCTCTCACGTCTAAAGCGCTTACTATAAACTAAATTATTACCGACCAGGAGTGTTTGACAGAAACGTGGATTAAACCGAATGAATATTTAGCGTTAAATGAAGCGAGTCCTCCTGGGTATAGTTACATACACCAACCCCGTCTAAATGGCAGAGGAGGCGGAGTCGCAGCTATTTATAATAATAATCTAAGGGTCACACAAAAGACTAAACACAAATGTAAAACATTTGTAGTTCTTTACACCAGCATAAAATATTCAGTGTCCGAAAGCAGGTCCAGTCAGTCAATTCCACTAATTATTATTTATAGACCCCCAGGGCCCTACTCTGATTTTCTCATAGAATTTGCAGATTTCATCACAAATTTAGCTACTTCTTTAGACAAAGCATTAATTGTTGGTGACTTTAACATTCATTTTGATAATCAGGAAGACTCCTTAAGAGCAGCAGTTGTGTCCATTCTAGATTCAGTTGGAATTAATCAGAATGTTATAGGACCCACTCACCCCTATCGCTATGAAGTGCTTTGAGAAACTGATCCTGAATCACCTCACTGTGGTTCTACCACCTACACTGGACCCACACCAGTTTGCCTATCGCCCGAACAGGTCAACAGAGGATGCAGTTTCCACAGCTCTTCATTCAGCCCTCACCCACCTGGATAAAAGCAACACATACATCAGAATGCTGTTCATTGACTTTAGCTCTGCGTTCAATACAGTCCTCCCCACTGTACTGATCACTAAGCTCAGTGAACTGGGTATCTGCACCTCCACTTGCAGATGGATTCTGGACTTTCTCACCAACAGACCTCAATCTGTCAGGTTGGGAAACCAGGTATCCTCTACCCTCATTCTGAACACTGGCATCCCGCAGGTCTGTGTTCTGAGCCCACTGCTCTACTCCCTGTTCACCCACGATTGTGCTCCTCTGTATAACTCCAACATCTTCATCAAGTATGCAGATGACACCACCGTGGTCGGCCAGATTGACAACAATGACGAATAGGCCTACAGGGGAGAGATCCATAATTAGCAGCGTGGTGTGCCAACAACAACCTGACTCTCAACGCCACAAAGACCAAAGAGCTCATTGTGGACTTTCGGAAATCCAACAGCAGGAGACATCTACCTGTCAGCATCAATGGAAATGAGGTAGAACGAGTCTCCAGCTTTAAGTTCCTGGGAGTTCACATCTCTGAGGATCTGACATGGCAGCAGAACACTTCAGCCCTGGTAAAAAAAAGCACAACAGCGCCTGTACTTCTTGAGAAGTCTCAAGAAATCTCATCTGTCCCCGGGGATTTTAACAAGCTTCTACCGCTGCATCATTGAGAGCATCCTGACCAACTCCATCACTGTATGGTACGGAGGCTCTACTGTGAGTGAACGAAAAACCCTGCAAAGGCTGGTCAAAACCGCCCAACGCATCACTGGCACCCAACTACCTGCCATTGAACACCTTCACCACAGCACAACATTATCAAGGACTCTTCACATCCCAGTCATAAACTGTTTAACCTCCTTCTATCACAAAGGAGATACAGGAACTTGCGCACCAGAACCAGCAGGTTCAGGGACAGCTTTTTTCCATCCACCATCACACTACTGAACTCTACACTACACCGCTAAATCACTAAAAAACAAACACAAAACAAAACACTGTATATGACCTCTGTACTATACATGTACATATTACATAGTATATCTTTTACTCCTCATTACATCTGCACTATTTTTATCTATTTATCTTTCTGTCATTACTGTACATTCTGCCCAACATTTCATTCATTTGTGTATATAACCTGTGTGTGTAT
>JAAIIK010018935.1:0-10103 GCA_014706435.1 Silurus glanis | reverse complement strand
CACACACACACACACACACACACACACACACACACACACACACACACCTTTCCACCGGTGAGACACTTTTCCATTTGCACCTCTCCTGCTCCATTGTGCTTCACGAGACTGACGGAAAACATCGCTTGCTCTCCCGCGGTCCGTTCTCTCGACCCTGCCGAAACACAATTTCCCTTCTCTCCAGGGAACGGAGCTATTATGCATAAACGAGATTGTTAATACAGAGTTCTGGCTCTGGCTTTGTCGTGTTTAACGCTCTCTACGGCCTGGAGCGTAGAGGTACAGGTCGTTTTTAGATGACTACAGAGATACGATCGTCAAAAATATTTTTTCCAGGCGAACGTAGAAGCGTGTATGCGGTACGAAAACGTTGGGGCGATGCCAGGAAGATGTGAGATGCCTTCCTCTCGCCAGAGGTTGGCAGAGTTCAGTTGTCTCGCTGTTAGAGCTTGTATTCTTTTCCTACGTTTTTGCTGTTTTTGCCAAATTTTAGTTCTTGTCTCTTTTTTTTTTTTTTTTCGCCGTCGTCAGGCGGTGAAACGGAGCGCACTGATTAGTCTCATCAGCTGCAAGTGTGCTTCTTACCACTCGTTTCACTTGGCTCCGCCCTCCACTCGTAAACGGTGATTTGTCAAATCGCAATACATCCATCGTAACTCGGGACCTTCTGTACCTGTATACACTGGTTCTCTATATACCTCTTTATGGGGAGGTTGTAGCTCAGTCGTTAAGGCTCTGGGTTACTGATCGGAAGCTCGGAGGTTCAAGCCCAAGTATCACCAAGCTTCCACTATTGGGGCCCCTGAGCAGGGCCCTTAACCCTCCAGGGGTGCTGCATCATGGCTGAGGCTGCATGCTGACCCCCAGCTTCTTAACATCTCTGTGATATGTGAAGAAAGAATTTCACTGTGCTTTAATGTACATAATACAAACTTATATATATATATATACTAGCTGAAAGTACCCGTGCTTCGCTACGGAAGGCAGAACGCTAAGCAATATGGCAATAAGCAGTAAGCACTGAGCAGGACTGGATGATCAGAGATCAGAACGTAACGTCAACAAATATCGTACTACCCCTTTGTAGTACCGATACAGGGCAAACTACTTTGAAAATAATTTTTATCGTGCATCTAACATCTAATAAGAAACAATGTAGTAAGTTTCATTAGGATCCGTACTGTTATTTCGAAGAGTTTACAATGCGTGAGAAATCGCGTTTTTCGCGAGTTAGCCGCGATCCAGGGCGAATTTTTCAAAACCCTTTCTTAGTGAGCACCTAAGACCCAAGAGGAAGGTATGTTCCAAATTTCATTGCAATCCGTTCAGTGGTTTTTGAGATTTCGTGATGAGTGAGTGAGTCAGTCAGTGGTATTTGAGCTTTATATATATATATATAGATAAATAAAATAAATAAATAATAATAAAAAAAAAACTTACACCACAGCGGTGGAACGACACGAGTCCACGCGAACACGTTTTCCTTTTGAAAAAAATGCGTATATCATTTTCTCTCAATGTCAATGGAAGAGTCAATGGGGGGGCTTCCGAAAACGGCGCTGCGTTTTGAGTCGACGCCGTGACGTTTTCCAAGAGCCGGAAAGTAAACAAACGGCGTCTTGCATTTTGCACGTGCGTGGGACAGGGACGTGAGCGTTTTATTTATATATATATATATATATATATATATATATATATATATATATATATGGGTGAGCAACCTTTGGGAAAAGATTCAAAACAAAAGTGTTTCTAGGAGCGTTTTTAGACGGTAATTTATCCGGATTAGTGTAGACGTAGCCTTAAACCCTGAGCTAAAGCCTGAACGTTGCTTTTTCTGACAACTCTGTCCCTCTAACTGGTCTCTGAGCTTTCTATGGCTAATCAGCCTGGATCTGGACAGGTACAGATGCCTCACTGGCTCAGTTTTAGAAAACATAAAAATGGCTGAATTACAGTTTTTTTTTTTAATACAGTAGATTTGGGGCGTAGTTAAGCACCGGTTAGTGAATGAAAGGTGGAACAGTGGAAAATGGATGCCAAGGATTTCACTGTACTGCTGTGAAGTACGTAAAAAAAAAAAGCCATATACAACAGCGCTGCTGAATTCTGATTGGCCCGTTTTCTTTCAGCTGTATACCCCTTATGATGTCATTATTACATATGAGTAGCGTGGAGGCTCCACGCCGTCCTTTCAGCTCTCCCTTCTTCTCGTCAGCTTTGTACGGAGAAGTGAAACGAGACCGCCATCTCATTCTCCATTATCCTGCGTGCTTCAAACGTCGAGTGCCACGTCTGGAGAATGGTGCAGGATAAGGAGGGAGAGGAATAGAAATGCAGATGTGCCCACATGTTGAGCCGTAATGAAGCCCTCGGATGGAAGTTGCGGATTAATTGAACTGTATAAGTCATGCTCGAGCTGAGGAGGCTGTAATTAAGCTTCAGAGGCTCGTGTGTGTTTTTATAATAACTACCACAGCGGTGCCTTCACACAGTCCCGGGGGGAAGAGAGAGAAACCGAGAGAGAGAGAAGAATAGGGAGGGAGGGAAAAAAAAAAAAAAAAAAGTGTGATATGACACATACACCATTTTGCCCACACAGGAACTGATTAAATTTTCCATTATTCATGATGTTGATCTCAGGGCGTGTAGATTTTACTCCATCAATGGAGATGAAGCACAAAATACAACATATTCGATTGCAATGTATAACAAAGGCACGGTTCTACCACCTGCCATGTATGTGAGAAATAACACACGACAGACCCTGTGGTTACAGACCCAGTCACAGTCATACAGCATGGCAAGGATCAGAGCATATATCAGCAGGACGTGAAGTTATTTCACTATGAGGATCTGACAAAAAGACACGTCGCTTAATCAGTTTAATGCTGACAGGTTTCCTTATGCGTAGCGAAAATCTGAACTGTTGATGATCGCAAATCAAACAGAAAAAAAAAACGACAAGCAATTATATGTTTTGCATTTCTTCCCTCTCAACCGTACCGAAACTGACCCAAACCGTGACTTGAAAAAAAACGACGCAAGTTGTGAATTTTGCGTACCGTTACACACCTATTATATTTATTTTTAAACTTTATACTCTTATTACACATATATATATTTATTTTTAGATTCTATACGCACGTTGTCTGTACGAATGTGTATGCGAGAAATAGAATTTGATTTGAGGTGTCAATGATGCTTCAATCTTTCCAGAAAGGGCGAGAACTTCTCTACATATGCTTTTACGCCCTTATCCAGAGCGACGTACAATAATCTCACCACTGAGCAGTTGAAGGGCAAGAGCCTTGCTCGAGAGCCCATCATCTTAGCATTGTTGGGATTTGAACTCATGACCTGATCCAGAGTCCAAACACTTGATTACTGAGCTATGACTTTCCTTTTTAAAGACAACTCTGTCCCTTTATATGGTCTCTAAGCTTTTTTGGGTTATCAGCCTGAATCTGGAACATAAAAAAAAAAATAAAGGGCACATAAGCCTCATAATAAAGTGGCTGAATTACAGAGTTTTGGATTTGAGCACCGGGTAGTGAATGAAAGGTAGAGCAGGGAGGAAGTGAGCAGGAAGGATCATGCACCTGTGTTGGATTTTTTATAAGTGAGAGTTCTCTGTTTTGTTAAACAGAAGAAGAGATGAAAGGCTTGAGAGACGAGAGCTCAGAGCGAGAGAGAGAGAGAGAGAGAGAGAGAGAGAGAGAGAGAGAGAGAGAGAGAGAGAGAGAGACGGACACAGAGCTGTGGATCCGCGAGCGTTCCGAAATACAAAGACGTTCGCAGACGCTTTCCGGTTTCCTCTTTCCCTGGAACCTTCAAACAAATACGTAGATCTTTTACAGTATTTCCCAAAGTCCTCAGTTCGGTCGGTTATAATAATACATTGCGGTCGAATAAAATAAATAAATAAATAAAAAAAAAACAGCCGGAGAGCGTCGCTTGGATAAAACGCACACGAGGCTATTCAGCGTGCTCGAGGTTCTTCCACTGTGGGCTTAATTAAAGCCTGTGGGTGGGAAGGAAAAAAAAAAAGCGTTTCTCTGCCCGTTCTCGAGTCCTACTTCTAATCTCTGGTCTTCAGAAACCCTTGAATGGTTCTCGTGACGGCGGGACGAAAACAATGACTTTTTTTTTTCTGCGTTACATCTTTTCCTTATAGCGCTCGCTAAACTTATTTCGCTTTTTAAATGATTTCGGTCCTTCAATCTTCTTTCCCGCTATTCACCACTCAGACTGAGGGGCCCGACGCTCGCTTTTGTGACGGCCTAAATGAAACGGGGGAAATCTCATCTCCTCTTTATAATGCTTCCAGCCGCTCAACCGTACAAATTGTTCTTTTTTTTTATCTTCTGTTTCATAAAAAAAAAAAAAAAAATAAAAAAAAAATAAAAAAAAAAAAATTGCAACTTTTGTTGTTTTGTATTAATCGTTGCATTCTGTTCGTGCGCACGTTTTCGTGACATCGGCGATCTTACAAAATACGATGAAAAGGGCGGCAGGTGAGCGAGAGTTTACCGAACCTCTCTGTAGAGGGACGAACCTCTGGAACACTTTCCCGAGCTGCGTTCGCTCGTTAGGCTCGTTAGGTACAGAGCTACAAAACGGTGCTGTTGAATTGAAATCCTCGAATCTGATTGGTCGGAAGTTGATCTGCACGGTCCTGCGGCGACATCGCAAATCGCAGGAGAAGGAAAAATGGGTGTAGTTAAAGAAACGGTGAGGTTCTTCGTCTTTGGTTTTACGGACGGAGTCTCCAGAGTTGAGGCTTTTTAACCAGGGGGGCGGATCTAGAAAATTCTCTCTGGGGTGGCATAAACTTGTGTTCCTCGAGTTCTATTTAAAACTGTAGCGAGTTTAAGTCTATGCCAAGTTTAATTTACTTTAAATGGCAAACAATGTAAATTATATGTAGATACAAATATTCAAAAAACATCCTACAAATACATAAGCCATATATAAATCAGAATATCGACGGACACCGGAAAAATCTTTTTTTTTTTTTTTTTTTTTTTTTTTTGTCACGTGACGTCACTTGTCAAAAGTTCGACAATCCTGAAAACGCAGACGAGTAAACAATATACTTTTTTTTTTAATTTCGTGTTTTTTTTTTTTTTTTTGCTTCGAATAATTAAAAGAGCCGAATCGAGTCATTTGTTTTTTGCGATCGGGTTGGTTGCGTTCAATGTGTTTGATTCACTAAAACGAAGCAGTTCGTAAGAGTCGTTTGTTCGCACTACGCTTTAATATTAAGACGAGATTTCTTTTCTTAGGGTGCCACAGTGCGGTAGATCTGCCCCCTGTTTGTAAGAGTCAGAGGTGAAAGCGCAACTTCGAGAGCTTGAAAGAAAAGGTGCTGACGCGGATGTTCCACGACACTAAATAAAGACAAAAAAAATAGAAAAAAGTTTGACATTCTTAAATGAAATAAAAAAGTATTTATTTGCTGCAAAGCGTCTGTCTTTCACTTTCTCGAGTTTCTTCCCCCCCCAACACCTCTCTCGCTCATCAATTCGCACAGCTTGTGACTGGAATTGGGTGCGGGGAGAAAGAGAGAGAGCGAGAAGAAGAAAAAAAAAAAGGCACAAGCACTACTGTCAAGCACCACTGATTGAAACTGCAAGGTCATGCTGACGTGTGAGAGAGAGAGAGAGAGAGAGAGAGAGAGAGAGAGAGAGAGAGAGCGAGAGAGAGAGAGAGAGAGATGGAGGAGTGAAGACACTCTCTGGGGTGTCTGTCTCACCCTTGCGTATGTGTGCAGCGACAAAAAGGGAACGTGTCAAAGAAGAAACAGCAGGAGTACAAGAAACCGGCAGTTCAGAAACATATCAGAGGGCAGATTTTTCACCTTGAGGATTTGAGTCTTTATATCCTCCTCTCTATCACCTTTCTGCCCCGCCCTGACCTTCCCCACCTCATCCTACCCCACCCCTCCTACTGAACCTTCCGTCATTCGTTCTTCACCTTCGATCAATCCCTCTGTGGTCCTTACCTTGTAGCTCTCCGCTCTTGCTGTAAAGCTCTCGGCGCTGTTCTCGCAGGTACGCGCTCATGCTAATGGCGTGGGAGGACGACTCGAACCTGGAGGAAAAAAAAAGGAAAAGAAAAAAAAAAAAACATTTGGGTGTGAGTGCAAAAGTTTGTGCGCCCCTCTTTTTAAGTCGGGCTTTGTACGAACTAAAAAACGTGTAAATTTATAGCGAGCAATCAATGTGTAATAATTTAATTCATTCTTATTCAGTAAGCACTTTCTCCTGGTTAGGAGTCACTGGGCCGAGACTACACACATACACTATACGGGCAAAAGTATTTGGACACCCGACTTTTGCGGTTCTTCCCCAAAACTAACTCAAAATTGGAGGCACACAATTGTATCGGACGTCTTTGAACGCAGGAGCATGACATTTTTCCTTCACTTGAATCAGGAAACCCAAACCTGCTCCAGCATGACAATGCCCCTGTGCACAAAGCCAGCTTCATGAAGATACGCTTTACGTGGGTTGGAAGTGTGTGGAAGAGCTTGAGTGACCTGCGATACAGCTGTGACCTCATCCCTATTGAACAGCAGAACTACCTGAATTTTCTAACACCTTTGTGGCTGAACGAACACAAACCTCGACAGAAATTTTGAGGAACATCTTCCCAGAAGAGTGAAGGTTTTTATAACAGCAAATGGGAACTAAATGGGAACTGGTGCCAACGGAGCTGCCTCCAGATAAATGCGGGGAAAACCAAAGAACTGGTAGTGGATTTCCGTAGGCACAAACACACTTCATCACCAGTGAACATTCACCCAAGATGGCGGCGCGAGCACATCGCGAGGCTCAGGGTCTCTCCAGAATCTGCAATTTTGCGGTATTTCTGTTGCTCATATCGGGTCTGTTCGTGCAGAACAGCTGTGCATATACATCGTACACCCGATGTGAGCTTTTGGATATTGGTTTACGACTTCCCGACAGTTTTATCGACAACCTTCATCTCCTTCCTGAGATCATCAGAGCACCCGAGGCAGCTCACTCTACTCGGCCGGGCGGAAGTGCTCGCAGGCGGCGTCGAGATCGTAAACAAAGGCGGGGGAAGCGTGGTGGAGTGAAAGCTAAGCTAAAGCTAACACCACACCGGCTCTCTTTACCCAGCATCTTCCTCGCCAATGTTCGGTCACTGGTGAACAAAATGGAGGAGATTCGACTCAGCATTACACACAGCATGAAACTTCGGAACTGTAATGTCATGATCTTCACGGAAACATGGCTACACAGCGGCATTCCGGACAACGCTATTGAGCTAGCGGGACGACACACACTCCGGGCGGATAGGACATTAGATGGCTCCGGTAAGACCAGAGGCGGTGGATTGTGCATTTATGTTAACAAAGCTTGGTGCACGAACTCCGTTATTGTCGAGAGTCATTGTTCAGCTAACCTGGAGTTTCTCATGGTTAAATGTAGACCGTTTTATCTACCGCGGGAGTTCTCTTCCACCATTATTACTGCTGCTTACATTCCCCCCCGATGCTGATGCTAAGCTCGCTATGAAAGAACTTTATGCGGCCATCAGTAAACAACAGACTGTTCACCCGGAGGCTGCGTTTATTGTTGCGGGAGATTTTAATCACTCGAACTTAAAGGCAGTGCTTCCAAAATTTCATCAGCATGTTTCATGTCACACCAGAGGGAACAAAACTTAAGACCATGTATACACAAACATGGCTGGAGCATACGTTGCGACCCCTCTCCCCCACCTGGGACAGTCAGATCACCTTTCTCTGTTTCTCACCCCCAAATATGCACCCCTCATCAACCGGTTAAAGCCATCAGTGAGAACCATCAAGGTGTGGCCCGCAGAGGCAGATTTCACACTTCAGGAAAGGTTTTCACACACAGACTGGAGTACATTTGCTTCTCAGGCCACCAGTGACTCTCACACAGACATCAACTGCTACACCTCCTCTGTACTGGATTACATCAGTTCAACCGTAGACAGTGTTACTACTCAGAAACAGATCATCACATACCCAAATCAGAAGCCATGGATGAACAAGGAGGTGCGCCTCCTGCTGAAGGCACGCACTACTGCCTTCAGGTCAGGCGACGCTCAAGCCTATAGCACATCCAGAGCTAACCTGAAGAGGGGCATCAAAGAGGCCAAGCACTGCTACAAACAAAAGATAGAGGAACATTTTCACAACTCTGAACCTCGACGCATGTGGCAAGGCATCCAGGCCATCAGTGATTACAAATCCTCCCACTCCACCCCCGCTGCCACTGATGTTCTCTTCTTGAATGAGCTTAATGACTTTTATGCTCGCTTTGAGAGAGACAACAGAGAAACTGCCACAAAGCTCAAACACTCGGGTGATCACTCTCCATTCACACTCTCCTCCACAGATGTCTGCAGTGCACTGAGCCGGATCAGCACACACAAAGCCGCTGGACCAGACAACATCCCTGGACGCGTACTCAGGGCATGTGCTGTGCAGCTCGCTGGGGTCTTTACCGACATCTTCAACCTGTCTCTTGCCCAAGCAGCTGTTCCCACTTGCTTTAAACGCACCTCCATTGTGCCAGTGCCGAAACACTCCAGCCCAACGTGCCTGAACGACTACCGCCCTGTAGCACTGACACCCATTGTCATGAAGTGCTTTGAGCAGCTGGTCCTGGCTCACCTGAAGGACTCTCTGCCATCCATATTAGACCCTCACCAGTTTGCCTACCGAAGCAATAGGAGCACAGAAGATGCAGTTTCCATGGCACTGCACTCTGTGCTCACACACTTGGACAATAAGAACACTTATGCACGTATGCTGTTTGTTGACTTCAGCTCAGCATTCAATACCATCATTCCATCCAAGTTAATAGCCAAACTTGTAGATCTGGGCATTAACACCTCCACCTGCAACTGGGTCATGGACTTTCTGACCAACAGACCCCAGCAGGTTCGATCTGGCTCCATCTGCTCCAACACCATCACACTCAACACTGGTGTACCACAGGGCTGTGTGCTGAGCCCCTTCCTCTACTCCCTCTTCACCTCCGACTGCAGGCCTGTGAATGGATCTAACTCCATCATCAAGTTTGCAGATGACACTACCGTGATCGGTCTCATCACCAACAATGATGAGACTACCTACAGGGAGGAGATCCAGCACCTAGCTACATGGTGCAGTAACAATAACCTTGCTCCTTAACACCTCCAAGACAAAGGAGCTTATTGTGGACTTCAGGAAGGAGACAAGAGGCACACATGACACCACCCACATCAATGGGATGGCTGTTGAGCGCGTCTCCAGTTTCAAGTTCCTGGGGATCCACATCTCGGCTGACCTGTCCTGGGCTATCAACACCTCCAGCCTAGTCAAGAAGGCTCACCAGCGCCTCTTTTTCCTGAGGACACTCAAGAAAAATCAGCTCTCCTCGGATATCCTGGTGAACTTCTACCGCTGCGCAGTAGAAAGCATTCTGACCAGCTGTGTCACAGTCTGGTATGGGAGCTGCTCTGTTGCAGAGCGTAAGGCACTGCAGCGGGTGGTGAAAACTGCCCAGCGCATCACAGGGACTTCACTCCCAGCCATGGAGGACATTCAAAAGAAACGCTGTCTGCGTCGAGCTCGCAGCATTCTTAAGGATTCCTCTCATCCGGCCCATAGACTGTTTACGCTTCTGCCCTCCGGCAGGCGTTTCAGGTGCCTCCGGACCAGGACCAGCCGACTAAAGAACAGCTTTTTTCCTAGAGCTGTCTCTTTACTGAACTCTGCCACTCACTGATACACTACCACATTTTCCTCACACTTCGTTATTTCTATAATGGACTGTCTACTCAAAAACTTGTGCTCACCGGAACACTGATCATTTCTCACCCCACACTTTGTTATTGCACGGACTGTTTACACAAACCTTTGCTCATTTGCACACTGCTCTTCTTTGTATTGCTGCTCATCATTATTTACCATTGTATATATACCCGTTCTCTGTTCATAGTAATAATTTATTATGTTCACCGTTCACATCCTTCTGTAAATCTCTGTGTATAGTAATAGGCATCTGTATATTATGTTCACAGTACATACATATATATATATATATATATAT
>JAAIIK010018927.1:19667-33328 GCA_014706435.1 Silurus glanis | reverse complement strand
ATGTATTTAACCCTATTGTACAGTTATTGTGAAACAGCGCCTCACAGTGGTGAAGAGAAAAGTTGACTCTGAGTAGATGTTTACTGACCCTGGCGGTAAACACGTGTGTGTTATTAGTGGAGCGAATGTGACTGTAATTAAGGAATTGAATCTGAGACGGAACTACGAGACAAAACATCAGGAGAAGCTGAAGAACCTGAATGCAGAGCAGAAGATACAGAAAGTAGAAGAGTTAAAGAAGAATCTGACATTTCAGCAGAGAACAATCCCAAAGTGAAGCTGGTGTGAAAACAGAGGAGAAATCAGAGTCTCATCAGCCGCTTATTTACTGAGGGAGAGTTTCTGAAGAGCTGCATGATGAAGCTGTGACACGTCTGGTGTTTGACTGGAGATATTTTTATGGAGAGCAAAATATTTTAAGTTATTTAAAGTTTTAGTTTATTTATTCTGGAATAATATTCCTGTCTTTTTTATTCATATTTATGATAAAAAAAAAACCATTTAGTTTTAGTGTGTTCAATAAATGTTTATCCGAGCAGGCTGCTAGAGCTGAACACCTGAGCAAACTCATAGAAAATAACAAAAACAATCCCAGGTTCCTTTTTACTACAGTAGCTAAACTAACTACAAATCAGGGATCTGAAAAATGTGTTCCATCACAGTTTAGTAGTGAGGACTTTATGAATTTCTTCACTGAAAAAAATAGATAACATTAGAAAAACAATTGTGGCAGTTCAACCTCTGAGACCGTCTCCTGACACAGTCTCACCTACAACCCCACAACTACACTGTTTTACATGTATAGGACAGGAAGAGCTGTATGATGTTATTATCAAAGCTAAATCAACAACATGTCAGTTAGATCCAATTCCTACTAATCTACTAAAGGAAGTGTTATATACAGCTGGTGAGCCTCTTCTCAATATTATTAACTCCTCACTATCGTTAGGTCATGTCCCTAAATCCCTCAAGCTAGCAGTTATTAAGCCCCTCATTAAAAAACCTAATCTGGATCCAAACACGCTATCGAATTACAGACCCATTTCAAATCTCCCATTTATGTCTAAGATTTTAGAAAAGATTGTCGCTGCCCAGTTCTGTTCCCACTTACAAGAGAACAATATCTTTGAAGAGTTTCAGTCAGGTTTTAGGCTCCATCATAGCACAGAAACTGCCCTAGTTAAAATCACTAATGACCTGTTTTTAGCTTCAGACCAAGGCTACATCTCGCTGTTAGTTTTACTAGATCTTAGTGCTGCGTTCGACACTATAGATCATGATCTTCTCCTGGATCGCCTACAGAATTACATCGGCATTCAGGGACAGGCATTAAGCTGGTTAAAATCCTACCTGTCCAATCGTTACCATTTCGTAGATTTAAATGGAGAGCTATCCAGGCTAATGCTAGTAAATTATGGCGTGCCACAAGGTTCAGTTCTAGGACCCCTGCTCGTCACACTATACATGCTTCCGTTAGGAAATATTATTAGAAGGTATGGAATTAGCTTCCATTGTTATGCTGATGATACCCAGCTATATATCTCATCTAAACCAGGCGATACGCTCAATTAACTCGGATAACTGAGTGTGTTAAGGAAATAAGAGATTGGATGACTCATAACTTTCTACTATTAAATTCTGATAAGACGGAGATTTTGCTCATCGGCCCAAAAACCAGTACACAGAAGCTCCAGCATCTCAACCTGCATTTAGACGGATGTTCTGTGACCACTAGTTCAACGGTAAAATACCTGGGAGTTATTTTAGAGCAACTTATCTTTTAAAAATCATATCAACCAAGTTACAAAAACAGCCTTCTTTCACCTTAGAAATATTTCTAAGATAAGAAATATGTTGTCTATATCTGATGCAGAGAAGCTCGTCCATGCGTTCATGACCTCCAGAATAGACTATTGTAATGCATTGCTAGGTGGATGTCCTGCATCATTAATAAACAAGCTTCAGTTAGTTCAGAATGAGACAAAATGTCACATTTAGCTCCTAAACTCTGGAATAGTCTTCCTGACAGTGTTCGGGGCTCAGACACACTCTCCCAGTTTAAGTGCAGATTAAAAACATATCTTTTCAGCAAAGCCTACACATAACACGTCTCACATCATAACCTTGTGCTCCAGAACATCTGATCACATCACATTATCAACTTGTGCTGTTAATATGTGACTAAAATAAAAGAGCAGAGATTAAGAGGATGAAGAGTGGAAAGTCAGTTTTACTAGATGACGTACCAGTAGAAGCATGGAGATGTTTAGGAGAGATGAAGTGGAGTTTTTAACCAGATTGTTTAACAAAATTCTGGAAGGTGGGAGGACGCCTGAGGAATGGAGAAGGAGTGTGCTGGTACTGATCTTTAAGAATAAGGGAGATGTGCAGACCTGCAGTAACTACAGGGGAATTAAGTTGATCAGTCACACCATGAAGTTATGGGAAAGAGTAGTGGAAGCCAGGCTGAGAGAAGAGGTGACCATCTGTGAGCAACAGTATGGTTTCATGCCGAGGAAGAGCACCACAGATGCCTTATTTGCTTTGAGAATGTTGATGGAGAAGTATAGAGAAGGACAGAAGGAGCTGCATTGTGTATTTGTGGATTTAGAGAAAGCGTACGACAGGGTGCCGAGAGAGGAGTTGTGGTATTGTATGAGGAAGTCAGGTGTGTCAGAGAAGTATGTGAGGGTGGTGCAGGACATGTATGAGGACAGTGTGACAGCAGTGAATTGTGCAGTAGGAACGACAGACTGGTTCGAGGTGAAGGTTGGACTGCATCAAGGATCGGCTCTGAGCCCTTTCCTGTTTGCAGTGGCGAAGGCTAACAGGTTAACTTCCATATGTTTTTGGTCTATTGTGCTATCCATGAGAGACTGGGAAAATCAGCTAAACAAACTAGTTATGTGGCAAATGCAATTCCGCGATAAACCGGGGGCACCTAACCTCTCTCTCTCTCTCTCTCTCTCTCTCTCTCTTTCTCTTTCTCCGTCGAGTTAAACATCCTCCTGAGGTACCAGTAACCACTGTTCCTGCCCCTCTCCTCTGCTCGGATATTTCTGTTTCGTCCTGGTCTTCTTTTGGATAGTGTTCTTTTCAATTGGAGGTGACTCTGTGCTGTTTCTGTTGATGTTTCACAGCCCTGAGATCCATACAATTACACAGTAAGAACAGGAGCTTTGAGGATTTGGACTGTAGTTAATGTCAACAGTCTGCTACACTGACTCAGGACTACAGTTTGCTCTGATCTCCATCACTGCACCTCAACATCGTTTATCTGTAATAAATGGACATTCGGTGCAACCCAGATGAGGATGAGGTTCCCTCTTGAGTCTGGTTCCTCTCATGTTTCTTCCTAGTGCCATCACTCTTCAGATGAGTGGGACTTCTGGTTGTTTTTCTTAGTAAAGAAACCTTTTCTGAGAGTTGATCAGTTGCTTCATTGTGCCTCATGTGGTGCTACCTTAGGGAAAAGAATTACACTTTGAATTCCAAAAGAATCAGAACATACATCCATTCAACACTAGCACCGGAATAACTAACGTCTTCTGGACTGCACTGTGTGTGTGTGTGTGTGTGTGTGTGTGTGTGTGTGTGTGCACGGTAGCTCTCATCATACCTATATAAAAATGGATTAACTTAATTTTAAATTTTTCATAACGTCACAGTGAAATGCTTTTTCTTCACAAGACTGTGGGCATTTTTGAGAACCCAATAGAGGCAGTATGGTGTTATTGGGGTTTCAACCCGATCTTCTGTTCTGAAACCAGAGCAGCTAAACCACCCCTCAGCCCTCAAATAAAACTGTGCATAACTGTTATTGGAAGGGTACGCGCAATACGATTCTGCGTGTAATACGTTTCTGCTTCCATATTTTGTGCAACACACATTACACATGAAACTGTGCAATACATCATTGTATTTATATTAATACAAACTCATATCCTATTTTATTATAACATTATATTGTACTATTATTAATGCAGATGATCAGACAATGAAATGAGTTATTATTCATATCAGTACAGAAATGTTATATTTCAGTAGGTTTTTCTCTTCACTTGAAGAAGATTATATATAAATATGTTTCAGTATATACTGTATGCAGTGATCTGATTGGCTGTAAAAGGCTGTGTGTTTGTAGGACATAAATGCTGTAAATATATTGGTCTATAATGTAAAGATGATCTAGTATCTCTTGGGTCAGCATGACAGAAGTCAGCACAACAGGTGTGTAAGAATCAGAGCCAAGACGTGAAGCTCACTCCTGAGCAGCATCAGATTTTCATGTTAAAGCAGCAGGACAGTGTGTGTGTGTGTGTGTGTGTGTGTGTGTGTGTGTTCCTGTACACGCTGAGTGAGAAACAGTATATCCGCTCCAGAAACCTGCTGGTCTGAGGTGATGACTCACATCATGTGTGTGTGTGTGTGTGTGTGTGTGTGTGTGTGTGTGTGTGTGCATCCACAGCTTAGAAGAACTATATTTAAATATAAGCTCTTACTATAGTCTTAAACACACTACAAGACACACACATTCTCCAAGTTTGTCTGTTTTATTAGATATTTCTGAACAGCATTTGTTTGGCAAAGTATTGTAAAAAACATAGTCGCTTTGTCTTATCTAAATATTTCATACACACTTGATACCTTACACAATAAAAACATGAACATATTTACATCTTAATTAAATATTACATGATTTATAAACATTGTTCATTTATATATTCAGGGGAAAACAGGAAATGCTTTGTGTCTATAAACGGTGATTTTTCAGGGAGAACACAGAGAGGACACTAAAACATCATCAAATTAAGTGTCAGCACAAAAACCTAAACTAGATTACAGATAGAGTTTAGAGTTCTTAGATCACACTCTCTCCACTGACGGAAAAAAAGCAGATTCTATTTATTTCGGGAAACATTTTGAGTTTAAATCATGACTTGTGTTTTATTTCTTGACTCATTTGAAGTTCATTGTCAGGCAGGTCAGGACTATTCGATGATAGGACATTTTTCTAAAGGTATCATATTTATATCCATCATAAATAAATCGATACATTTCTGTTTAATATGCACATATATTCAATATGCAAAAACAAATACACACAGATACAGGTCAAGAACTTTTAATGTCCATATCAAAGATCAGAATGAAGAGAAAGTGTAATCTATGAGACATGGCAGTTGGTAAGTTTTTTATGAATTGCTGGTCTCCAGCTGGCATTTTTCACACAGAACCAACTTACCCTGAAACAGGTTGGAACACAAACCCATAATTTATGTGAAAGATCAGCAGGCTGAAAGACCAGGCTGATGAAAGAGAAACCCGGGGGAAAAAAATGAACAGATTGGTGTTAGTTAACACCAATTGAGTTAAGACTGCAAGACTTTAGTTAAGACTGCAATACCGTCTGTCAGATAGCCTTTTCCAGAATTACATATGACCACAGCTGAGCAGATCCAGGTTGAGGGCTTTTCTGAAATTGGTGGTGCTGAGATTTGAACTCATGACCATCAAATAAAAAATCCAACAATGGATTCCAACCACTGAAAACTGCTGAGCTTCCACTTTCAAGCATGGTACCTCAAATAATAATGTTTTATGACCATGGTGTGTAGAAAAGCATCTTAGATCACACCAACTCTTGAGGTAGATGAGCTACATGAGAAGTAAAACATCAGGTTCCATTCCTGTCAGCCAAAACCAAGAAACCGAGGCCATCCTGAGCACAGACTCACCCACATCAGACAGGTAAAGGATGTAAAAAGACCAGATGAATCTTCTTTTTATTCTGTCTAAACTTTACCTGACCAGTTCAGGTGAAGCCGTGACTGTGATAGCCTCAGATTTATGTTCTGGATGAGTGGAACTGGACGTGTTCTTCTGCAGAGAAGTTTGTTTCCTCACCACGATTGTAAAGAGTAATGATTTGAAATACTGCATACTTTCTGACAGCTTTAAACAATCCGTTTCCAAACAAGATGCTTTCACCCACAGATCTCTCAATCAATTTTGTTGTTGTTTTTAAACCAGTGTGTACCAACAATCATGGAAGTCAGACAATTCACATTTTCTATTCATTCTGATGTTTGATGAGAACTGAAGCTCTTCACTTTTATCTGCATGATTTGTTGCATTGGGCTGCAATCACATAATGTTGGTGATTTGATAACTACATAAATGTGCAGTTCTACAGGTGTTCCTAATAAAGTGGACACGGAGTGATAATGGGTAATTGGTAAAAAGGTGCAGTTTAAATTCCTAAAACTGCAGCTGCGAAGCACAGAATTATAATAATGCCCTCGTTCTGATATGTATAATATTGTTTCTATAGTAACAGCTGTAGTTTATTTTCCATTATGGTTCTGTCAAAGTTCTAAAGTTCAGAATGAACTTCCACTGACATGTCTCATCACAAGCTAGCAGACTCATGTGCACTTAAAACAACAACAGTCAGCATTTCTGCGACACTTTTAGACCTGATGATGGGGGTGATGACAGCTCGGGGCCGCCCTCTGATATCCTCACCGCAGCAAGCATTTGATTATCGAGTCAACGCTAGCAATAAAACCGTCAACGTCAAACCTCAAAACAACAGCTTTACTTTAGCAATTTGTTCCATGTTAATAATCTGACTGTGTATAGAAACATCACATTTAGAAAGAAAAAGGAAAACCACACACGATGTAACAAAAAAATGATAGATTTGAGTAGAAATCCAAATTGACCTGTTGTGTTTGAGGAGCACATTCATATGGTTTCAGTAGTGAATATGTACAGGAATCGAGGGTGTGCAGTCATGCTGGAGAGGCGATTTATTTTCTGGCAATAAAAAACGATTTTCAAGCACCACCTTCACTATCTCAGGAAAATGTAATGGATGTCATGTCTTTATTTTAGATTCTGTACAGTTATCCAAATCTGTTTTTAGTTCCAGCCAGTAATCCACAGAGTCTGGAAAAACTCCTTGTTCCAGTAAGAAAGTCAGTTAAAGATCCTCCAGAGGTTATATCATTTGGCTCATTATCTCATCTCATTGTCCATCTGCTCATCATCAGCTCTCTATCACTTTTCCTGCATCTATACATTTTCACTCACAAGTACATGATTTGTTCTGGACAATCTGAATATATTTTTACAATTCTTGCCACCAGAGGGCGCACAAGGCTCAGGAAAGTGAGATGCGGAACCTTGAATTCAAACGATCTTCACGCATCTACTGAAATCTATTTATGGACATGATGGAAAGTGCTTGAAAAACTGAAATTGATATTTTACTGTGTTTGTAAGTAAGTGTTAAATATTTGTATTGAAGTGATTGTTTAAGATTTCCAAAAAAACAAAGCACTCCTGACTTTTACATTTTGACCTGTGAGATCTTACTAATGCCATTAGATCTTTTTAGCAGTCATGTCTGATTTTATACACAAGACATACAAACAAATTCCCATCAACGAGCATCCGTGCCTGTACTGGATCATCTGTCTCATACAAACTGTACATTAGGGTATGTTAGCTTTAGTTTTCTATTTCTTTGTTATTGTTGATGCCACATTAGTATTTGTTCTTATGGAACATTAAATAACCAGCAACAGTTGCAGTGTAATGCAAATGTAACTTTTTGTGTGTATGTTGATATGTTCTGAATTTCCCTGAAGTGACACAATTCCTATATTTTTATTATAATGCTTTTTTCTCTAAATATGGGAATTCTGATCATGCCTTGAACGAGGGTTAGGTAAAAGCAGTGTGAACTACGCAGATTTCTGCAGTGTATGATGTTGGGCCTGATATCGTTAAACTGCTGTGTACGGAACTGTGCCATTCTTTCAAAGACAACAATGTTTACATCCTGTCAGGTAAAGATTAGTGAATAAATACTTCTGCTGCAGAACTTCTAAAGATCTCAGGTGTAAGAACAAACATTTTCAAGAATAAAACACAAGTCAATTCCACTAAGATGCTAATGCTACAAGATATTTAGCATGGCCAGGACACACAAGGAACTTGTTATTATATTGAATTTTTATGTTGAAATTATTTGGCATTAGCAGGAAATTTAGATTAAAAAATTGTGCATATTTGATTTAAATTTTTTTTTTCTTTTATTCGCTTATGATTTCGATATTTAAATAATTAATACATCAAAATAAACACAAATAACAAACATTCTAGCAACTCATAACAAGACAAATCTACCAAAATCACAGTTGTTCAATAACTGGCTTAATCCGAACCTGCTTCATGCTCCCTAGTCGGAAATAAAAACCTCATCTAATTTATACTGTAAATAGTGCACTTCTATGGAGGGCGTAGGGAGACACAAGAACGTCATGATTTCATTCAGTAAATTATACCATAAATCACACAAGGAGCCAATTAGCTTACTTTACTTTTTCATACTATTAATGTATTTTCTAGATATTAATTTCTGCGATGAGTTTTTATTATTGTGTCTTTATGTACACGTTATTTCAGTACATTGTTTTGTTATTTGAGAATCAGTGCCATAAATTCATTGTGATTTTCATTTGCAAATGATTCAGTTCAGTATCTGATTCTCTAAAACAAAACATTTCTTTGATGAAGAAATTTGTGTTTCTACACGTTGTGCTTTTTCAGGAATGATGCTGTAGAGCTGGAGTTTGAGGTCTGTGGTGGTCGAATGAATATATTGTGCATCCTGTCAGTTGTTTGAGCAACGGGTTTTATTTTGATCTTTTTAAATGCGTTTGCTTTGTATCGGTTTTTTTTTTGTATGTGTTTTCTAACACTTATCTGCATGCATTCTTGCTATCCTGTGCTAATGGGGGCCTTGGATTTCAATCTGATAAAAGCACTAGAAATAATTTACATGATCCATAAAACACACAAATGTGTTTCTGAGTTAATTCTGAACTAAATATCAAACAGCAGGTTATAAAGGAAAACTCCACCCTGAAGGATAATTACACTGAGATATCAGTGATGTAGATGTTTTGTGATTCTGGATCAAATCTGATGTTTGGGGAATTGTTGAGTTTTTTTTTTGTATTCATTTTATGAGATAATCTTCAACATAGATATTACTGTTAGCTTTAAGCACAATGTTTCTCTTCTTGCTCACTTTTTATTTTTCAGTGACGTCTAACATCTTATTAATCCAGCAGATTTGTAATGTTGCAGCAAATGCTGAACTCAAAGTGCAATGTGATGCAGGTAGATGAAGACAGAAACTCGGCTCAGCTAATTAGAGCTCTATAAGATGATAAAAGCATTGGTGATGCTATTAACTGGTAGATGAATGTTGTTTTGCAATGTCACAATCAGCAGGTATTTGAATGGTCTTGATGGTAATTTATGGAAATAAACCATTGAGTTATTGAATACGTCTTAATGCTGCTGGAGTACATGATAGTTAGAATAATGAATGTGAAAGTCATTCATGGTGGAGTTTTCCTTTCATTTTTGTGTAGAGATCCTGCACCTCTGATAGGTATGAGCTAATTAAAATTGAAGACTATAAATGTTACATCTCTAAACAATGTGATGCTGCTTGTCTTGCAGTGTCATGGATCATTTGTAAGAAAAAACATTTGTCATTTACCTGACTACGTCTTTTTGGAAAATAAAAAGCTCTAACATCTGCATTGTCCTATCCATCTAGACACAAACACATTTAGTCAACAACAAAAAAAAAAAGGCATAGACACTAGTTTGCTCCCTCCAGTGGTATATTTATGTATATTACTGAGTTTTAAATGTACTTTGTAACATTTTAATACTAAAACTACATTATCAAGTGGTAATAATCTCAGAAGAGCGGCTGAAGGGGGATGACAGTAGTATGATGGGGTAATAAGGGTGGAAAAGGTGCAGGGGGGTGCAGGAGCGGCCGAAAGACCTGAGGTTGAGGTAAAGTGTGGAATGTCACGGCCGTTGTGTGAATAGAGGGCGGAGCCACCATTGAAACCTGGGACGAGGTTATGAAGGGTGTGATTTCAGGGGCAAGGGGAAACCGGCTAACAGGCACTACCTGGGCAAAAAGGGAAGGCTGAGCAGGCAGGAAGGTTGAGTGATGCTGGAGGACGGTGATAGAACTGGATGGAATGGCCGATGCTAAGTGAACAGGGTGAAGAACTGGGGAGGAGATGGGAAGTGTTGGTCTGAGCTTAGGAGAAAACACCTTCTGGTGCAAGACATGTTTGTGAGTGTGGCTGTGAAGAAGGCCATGCGTTTCCACACCATTGAGTTGAGATGTAAAGCACAGCATCGGGTTGAATGGACCCCGGATCGCGCATTTCGGCATTTCCTCATCCCGGAGTTGAAAGCCTGGCAACGGTGGAGTGTGCTGGCAGGATTTATCATGGCTGACTTTCTCTTTCTCTTTGACTCGAGATGAGATGGGACATTTCTTACACTCATTTGCAGATTCTTGCTCTGTTGCCGAGTCACAATTTCGGACTATAGGAAGCTGATTTGTGTCTTTAGGCTGTAGATCTCGCTCAGTTAGAGCCTGAGAATTTATCTCTGAGAAACAGGGAATAGGGTTTTTATCAATAGAAGCTTCACCTGCTGCGTTATCTCCTTTTACAGCGTCACATGGTGCTGTATCCTTTAAATCGGGGATATTCCATGTTGAATCAATGTCCATCGTTCCCTCGGATTCATTTAAAACAAAAACAGCATGTTCATCAGGGAGAGGTGTGGTTTGATCCATTTTTTGTCTTTTGCATCCATGATTTTGACAAAAAACATCTTCTTCTTCTTTTTCTTCTTCACCTAGCTCCTCAGGTACCCCACACCGTGCCTGATCTGACCATACATTATCCTCTTTGCTCTGGGAATCACTTTTTCGTTTCTTTGGTATAGTTGGGCTGCTGTGATCTGAGGCTGATGTTTCTCGATCAGAAGGAATCATACTGAGACGGTGTGAGTCATTTTGTGTCATCATTGTCTGCTCTAAAGCAGAAACATCTACAATCTCCCCACTGTTATCAAGTACCTTTTCAGCTTCGACTGAGCTTCCTGCTGAGGAAACAATGCTGTTATTCTCTGCCTGATTCTGAGCTGATTGCTTTGACTTCTCTAATGGCTGCTCTCGCTGTGCAGCACAGCCTTTAAATTGGCTTTCAAATCCTTCTTGTTTGTGGAGTTTAGTCCATTTTTTCATGTTTGCACTCTGCTCCAGCTCACTGTGATCCTCCTTCTCCCTCCTACTTCTTCTCTTGTGCCTCTTTTTGTGCTGACTCCTGTAATGGCGTCGCTCTCTGCCTTGCAATTTGTCCTCCGCTCTCTTGCTGCTCTGAGCCCAATTTTTCCAATGCTTGTAGTTGCTCTGTGCATTGCTGGAATGCAGGTGGCACTTTCGGATCTTTTTTTCCACTTTACATGTGGCCTCCTCTGTGGAAATCTCGCAGGAGACTGACGACGTTTTGGGGCTTTTTTCAGAAATGAAAGAAAATTCTTGGTCATTTTTGTTCTGAAAGTCATCAGAGGACTTCCTGAACTGGGAACCTCTGAAGTCGAAGTGGAGAGGGTTGCATCCGAAGGAGATGGAGGGCTCTGTTTTTGTGAAGTACACCATTTCTGAAGGCCATTGGAAGATAGTTTTACCATCTCGGCCCACAACAGAGATAAAAGGTTGGCTTGGTCTTCTGAGAGAAGTGTTGTCTTTTTCTTGGCTTTGAAATGAATTGACTTCACATGATGTAGGTTGAGGAGCATTGCTTATGGTGCTCTCTTTCTGACCATTATCTTCTTTATTTTCAGGTATATTGCTCTCTTCCAAATCCAGACTGAGATCCGACCCTCCAGGGACAGCAGTAAAGTGGCTAATTGGAGACACTGATCTGTCCTCTGAGTAAACGAGGAAAGCACACAGATCTGAGGGAGGCATTGCATCATTCAGGGCACTTTTGCTGGAACTCTTTTGATGTGTCACCATCTCTGTATTATAATTAATCAGCTTCTTCTCCTCGGTACTCTCACAAAACACTGCAGCTGAAGACTCCAGCTTAAGTGAAGCTCTCTTTGGAAAGGAAAAGGAGAAGGCGATCTTTCGACGAAGAGTTTGTTTCTTCGTTATTCCTCGATATGGCCATGAGATTTGAGATTCCGTCTCCTGTTCTGCAATGTTTTGGTTTTCATCCTTATCCATAAAGCAGGATTTATTTAAACTTTCGACTGCCACAGTGGTGGATTTAAACATCGGGCCACTTCCTGGAGCACTACTACACGGACAAAAAAGAGTAGAACAGTTATACAGTATGCAGAGAGATATCAAACCCAGGAGTAATGCTCTTTCAATTTTAATGCTATAATCTCCAAAACTGAATCGCATGGGTCAGTGTGTTCGATACTCAACTGTCCTAGAAGGTTAAATATTATTTCATGCAGAAATGAATTATCCCTATGACCCACCATTGAACCTCTCTCCGCTGTTCGGCCAATTTGTGTAGCCGCCGGAGCGCTCGTTCCTGCTTCTGCTCATCCTTCCTTAATTTGGAGGCCACATTGCGGGCAAATTCCCTCTGTTTTAGCTCCTTCAGCCTCTGCACACACATAAAAATAATACATATTTTTATTATTATTATTATTATTATTGTGTATTAAAAGAAATTTTTTTTGAGTGTAATAAATGTGTCTGTACATATTTTAGAATAAATTACTCTTTAATAATAAATAAATAACTGCTTAGTTTATGCATGTATTGGGAAACCTGATCATTCCTGCTACGTGGTTCTTCTCCAAACTCTTATCTATGAATGCAGTATAGCAAAATTTTGCATTCACTTGAATTTGGAAACCCAAAACCTGTTCAAGCATGGCAATGCCACTGTGTACAAAGCCAGCTCCATGAAGATCTGCTTTACATGGTTTGGACAGGAAGCTCTTGTGTGGTCTGCTATAGAGCTCCAACTTTACTACACCATTTCATTGGGATGAATGTGAGCGCTGACTGCATCCCAGGCCTCCTCACCTTACTTACATTACAACCATATACAGCAGATGCAGTACACAGTGAAATAAAACATTTTGGACCCTGGTGCTACATAAGCACAACACAGAGTTAAGGACTAAAGTTGTGCTAGCCTCATAAGGTGCATTGTGTAGATTCTGTATGTATTATGTATGTTATACAGTACAATGTGCAAAATAGAGAACTGTAAACAAAGAGTATACTAGTGAACAAATACACTTCTGTATAGGAGCAGTTGATGGCAGAACATATTAACTCCATAATAGAGAATACAGAAAGGCTGGTGAGGGAACGAGTGTTTAAAGCTTCTAAAATGTAAGAAAAGGAATATGATGTTGTGTAAGAAATGAAAAACTCACTCATTGGCTTATAGTCGCATAAAAATGGGAAATAACATAAATAAGTCAAGTGTATTTATGTTGTAAAATTCTGCCCTACAATGTGTGATGTAAATCTCTAAAATGACCAAAAGAGAATGAGATGATGGAATAAAGTTGAGAAGATAATGTTCTAGGAGGTGTTTTATTTTCTTTAGGATTTCTGGGGTTGCAATCAGTGTGGCCCCGGATTTGTTATTGCTGAGCCTCAGGAAGTTACAGCCATTGAGCTCACAATATGAGTCAGTCAGAGTGGGAGGACACTGTGTATGTGTGTTGGTGTGTGTGTGTGTGTGTGTGTGTGTGTGTGTGTGTGTGTGTGT
>JAAIIK010018927.1:0-10667 GCA_014706435.1 Silurus glanis | reverse complement strand
ACACACACACACACACACACACACACACACACACACACACACACACATCTACATTAACACTAATGAAGAATTAAAGAAAAATGTATAATATGCAAATGTCTTTTGCTGAGACACACAGGTGTATTTTACCCATTTCACAGATGAAGTTCTAAAATAATATAGAATGTGTATTTGTCAGTATTTGTCAGGACGAACACAGGCGGAAGCCGCAGTAGCACTTCACGATGTTTAATGAGTTTAATACAAAATAGCAGAGAAAGGCAGTGGGAGTACCGGGAAGGTCTATAGAATCCGTGTAGCACGTAAAGGGAAGCAAGGATAGTAATCCGTGGAACACCAGGGGATGGCGAGGCCCACAAAGTCCGATGGAACGGGAGAATGCACAAGGAGAGTCTTAGAGTGTTCTTCCAGCATAACCTGTGAGAACGGACAGTAGATCTGAGGAAGTGAGAGCTACATATAGAACTGATGATCATGAGCGCCAGCTGCCGGCACTTAGTAAGAGGGTGATTTACTCCATGCGGACGACGTGTTGAGGAGAGACGAAACTGGTGCTTCCCTGACAGTATTTCACCCTTCAGTCTTCAGTGATGTTCTACCTAAACTAAATCCACCTCTTAATCCTAATCCCATCATTATGACTCCACGTCTGTAGAAATCATCAGTGTTATAGAGAAGTGCAGTAGATCAGAGCTGCATCACACACAGGATCTCATACAGTCACAATGAACATCATCACTAAAGCAACAAACACAATGATCACAATTCAACACCTCTCATTTCACTGGAGCCACAACTGCACCTCCACATACATCATCTCCAGAAGAAACACACACACACACACACACACACACACACACCTCCACATACATCATCTCCAGCAGAAGCACCGAGATTCATCTCATCACATCACCCCGGGGTTCCTGCGTTTCTGTACATTACGGTTTTCCTGCGGGTTTGAAACAAAGGTAAATTGTGTTTTTGTGTAAATTCTACAGGACCGGAAACACAAAAGTGTTTAGACCTTTCATTTGCTAGAGGGAGAGAGAAAGAGAGAAAGAGAGAAAGAATAGACTATTCTCAAATAATTAAGAAATATTCATCGACACAAATATATTAAACAGGAAGTCAGTAATTCTGAGAACCTGAACCTGAAAACCCTCCACTGATGATTCTTGTTCTTAATTCTTCATTTAGTTTTTTTTTTATTATTATTAATCATAATTTAATTAATCCTAATTTGTAATATAATTGATACAATGTAATTATTATAAGCAATTATAAATTCTATATTTTATTATTATTATTATTATTATTAGTATATATGTTACATCACAGATCAGCTTTTTAAATACATCTCACTGCATGTCCCACTGTACCCAGATGGGTGGGAGTCTAACTATAAACATAAATATAAATAATAAATACAACAGATAAAAATAGAAAATAGAAATGATAAAATTTGAATTTGATTTTTTATTATTCTTAAAAAAACATGAAATATTTTATTTCTAATCGAATGATAAATAATGATAGAGATTTAAACTCAATCAGATTCTGTTTTCAGATTTTTTTTATTTCATTAAAAATAATATTAAATACTAATAAAATTATAACATTTTATTATTAAAATATGATATGATATATAACGATATGAGTTCAATAATATCAATGATTTCAGTAATATTTCTCCCACGGCTCTGGATTTCCGGTTCTGGATTGTGATTGGTCAGAAGGTGGTGATTAGTTCTCCAGAACAGCAGCTCTGACAGTAGTGCAGCTTTATATCAATGTGCCTGCTGTGATATCGTTTGTATAGTAACAGAAGCGAAACGCTTTCTCGTATCTCCATTCCTGTCTCCCTGGAGGACTTCGAGGGAACGCTTGACTGTGACGGAGCTGTGATTATACGCCGGTGAAGGATGACACTCAGCTTTCAGAAAACTCATATTCTGATTGTGGGATTAATTAATTTGTCACATTGCATGCCAGTTTACTAGCTCGTTAGCATGACTGATTGAGATTGGGTCTTTGTGTGTAAGAGAGATGAGGAATCAAACGAGCTTTCTGCTGAACGGAATGAATCTATTCACATGCGTAATTAAACACGAGCTGTAGACTGTAACACTAATTACAGAGCCAATGTGCTGTCTTTACACATTTATCTCTTCCTTATCTCTTTTCAACGACACAAGACTCAGCACCACGCCAATTAACGTAAAAGGTCGGAAAATATTCTGTTAAATAAAACTCACAACGCCGATCGTTATTAAGCTCTGACGAGTGCTGGAACGTATAATGTACATCCCAGGTTTCTGATTGGGCAGAAGGTGATGATTAATTCTGTAGAAAAGCTTTGACATTAGTGCCGGTTTATGTTAATGCACTCACTCTGATACGTCATTGTTTCCATAGCAACAAGAACAAACTTGTTTTAGAAACTTTTCATGACATTAAATTTAATTATAAACATATAACATTGACATTGATATATACCATTGATGCCAACCTGTCTGAAGAGGAAGTGGAAGCGTAGTGGATAAAGCAGGAGGTCATGAGTTCAAATCCCAGGACCACTAATCCCTTATTACTGGGCCCCTGAGTAAGGACCTTAATTAACCCTTTAGCTGCTGAAGTTTAAACATGAGATTAAGTCACTTCAGATTAGAGCAATTCAAAAATGAATTAATAATTTATATATAATAATTTCCCCATCAACGCACTTTGCCTTTTTTGTTTATTGGATGGACGGCACATACAGAAATCTAAATAAATTCCGATAAATTGTGTTTATTTAAGCGTCATCTGTACAGTCACAAGAAAAAAGCTTTTTTCCTTTTATATGAGAAACATTTCTCGAGTGACCTTCAACAAATGGCACAGTCTCAGGAAACAGCTGCTGGACAGATGGAGGAAGAAAAAAAAATAGCACTTGCCCTCCGACTATGTCCCTAATGTCTCTAAATCCCTACAGCCTTCACATAAAAATAGGGGAGAAGTGTGTGAGGTTGCAGAGCACTAAAATATAAAACTGTATATTTCGTGAAGCAGCGGCAGCGTAGGAAATTCTCATGAGGCGTCACCACAGTCATTAGCTGAGCTGGTGATTATCTTTCTCCAAAAAGCCCATGAAATATTGATGTTATTTGGTGTTCCATCAGAGGCTGACGTGATGTTAGAGGGTAATAGCTCTCTGAGATGAGAAATGCAGTCCAAGCTCAGTGTACTCTCAGTATTAGCTTCATCTGCTACATTAATGCACTTCATGCTAACAAACTGGATGTAAAAAAACCTCCTCCCTCACCAAACATCTGTATAATTCCTTTATGATCAGGCGGTTCAGCGGAGGATGAATTGCGCAGGAAGTAGATGAGGGAGTTTGTCTCACTTCACACTTTATTAATCCACTGCTCCATTAGATTTAATACCTTCACACAAATATCACTTCATAGTGACATAAAAAAGATCAAAGGAAAATGTGAAATTAAAACATCACAGAGTTTCATAACCTGCTTCTTCCATATTTCTGTTCCAGCAGTGTAGAAATAAGGATCTGACCTGCTCGGGAAACAACTCATTTTTTAAAAACATGATCATCAAGCCATCAGAATGTATTTGGTGACATCCTTCTTTACTCCATGGGGAACCTGAGTTCAGTGTTCCTTTGGTCCTACATTAGGGATTTGATTTTACTTTTGTAGCAGACTACAATACAATATCAGGTATCTGCTCTTGGAGAACAAAGAAATGATAGCCATGTTCACACCTCAGTAAACTAAAGGAACATTATAATTGATAAACTATAAGACTAAAAGTATAAGACTACAGTATGTGGTTCTTCCCCAAACTGGATGTCTTTGGATGCGGGAGCATGAAATTTTCATCTTCGCTTGAACTCAGAGACCCAAAACCTGTTCCAGTATGACACAAAGTACACAAAGCCAGCTCCATGGATTGGAGTGGAAGATCTCCTGCTACATTTAGGATGAATGTGAATGCTGACTGCACCACAGGAACCTCCTCACCTCACTTACATCAGTACCTGACTTTGCTAACACCATTGTAGCTGAATGAATCTCCACAAAATTGAGTGGAACATCTTCCCAGAAGAGTGGAGCTCATTATAACAGCACATGGAGACTAAATGTGGACTGAGATGTTAAAAGGTACATAGCAAGATCATGCTCAGGTGTTCACAAACCTTTTTTTCCATTAAGTGAATTATTAATCAGGTGATTGTACAGTTTTGGACCGATCTTCACTGAATTATTTTCTGGAACTGGATTGGAACACTAATGATTTTCTTCCTATAGAAGCCTGGCTTGTTATTTCACCAACATCAAAAGCCCTATTAACAAACCCTACATTACCTCCAGTGACTGATCCATGCTCCTTCCATGTGCTCGTATTCCCAAAGGGAAACTCATCCTCTCCCTGAATCTGAGGATGTGGATCAATAAATAAAGGAAGCTTTTAAACCGGGTGAAATTTGACCATCTACACGACGTGACCTACAGCTTCTATCCCTTTACAGATACTAGAACTATGAACAATGTCAAATCTTAGGATGAATATTCATTACTGTATTGATCTCACCCACTAATCCTGACTCACCTCACATCAGTAACCCTGTTAGAATAAATTAGCTCCTGGGAACATACAAATACTCGATAAGTCGTATCTTCTCACCTCCCAGATCTTTAAATACTCTGCATGTGTGACAACGTGAGCGCATATTATTGTTATTCTACCAGCCTGAAATAACACATTACACACGTGCCAAGCTTGAGATCTGACACTACCTTCTCATGTCTTCTGCATTTCATTCATTATTTTTACAGCTCAATTTAATTCACAGCTCGTCCATGATCATTGTCACCTACTGGATCCAATCCAGGACTAGTAGAAGGTAACCTTCACACATTTTGTCAACATTACAGTGCACCTGAACCCAACACAATGTAAAAGACTCCATCACGTTCATTCTTCTAATTCACCAGGAACAAGAAAAGCTGATGAATCTGTAATAAACATTTGTGTGTGTTTTTAATGATCTGATATCAACTTTGCCAAGCCCCGCCCACTTCCATACATCTTGCCTCAGATTTTTGCACTTAAACCTTTTTTTTCAAAAACTTTGGACAAAAAAACAAACATTTCGGAGCAATTGATGACATTTACATTTAATATGTGTAGTATTTTTGAACACTGGGCAGCATTACAGAATGAAATAGATTAAAAATAAAAAGGTTCATTTATGAGTTTATATCTAGTAGTATAAAGTCAGAGGTGACAGCAGTGAAAAAACAATAAGATAAAAACCTTGAGAGGAACCAGACTTAAAAAGGAACTTGTCCTGATCCTCTAGACCAGATAGTGCTGCTATATTCCATCATTCCCTCTAATAACTGAGAGGTGGTACCAAAACGTTTAAAGTATTTTATTTATCTACGTTTCCACACCATCACCTTCAAAATAGTCCCCATGCACCACAATAGTGTGCTCCCATTGTTCTTCTGGAACCTGTCCTGGAAGTCTGTTTTTCCAAGCTTGTGAAACACCTTCTGCGATTCGTGCCGGATCTGCAACGGTGTCAAAACAGTGAGCTGGATCTTCGTCTTCTGGAAGAAGTCTATAAATCTAGTAGGGTGGGTGTGGAAGTGAGATCATGTGGATTGTTTTCCGACGATCATCATGCACGAGTTTCTAAACGGTTTCGATGTTTTCAGAGGTTGAGCTCGTTGAAGGTGGTCATGATCTCTCGTTGTCTTCCAGCAACGTTCTTCCGCTCTCGAAGCGCTCGTGCCGCTTCGAAACAAAACACATGACCTCATGCATCTTTAGACTGTTTGTATGGACATTATACTCTGCAGAATAATGCAGAACTCCATCCTGGATCAGGTCAGGGGAGAGGAATCAGGGGTCAGGAGCAGGGATTAAAAGCAGTAGTGCAGATTTTCTTTCTCCTCAACGTCCATTCTCTGAAATATAAAAACAAAATCCAGCTCCTGACTGATGGAACGTCCTTTTCTCTCTCATGTTAAAACACGACAGTTAGTTTGGAAAGAGTGAATTAATAAAGTGTGAAGAAGCTCTTCAACTCGAATGGCAAGAATTTTCTTGCAGCAGATTTCAGCATCAAGAGATATTTTTCAAGTGAGACAGTGTTGGTGCAGCATTGTGTCCTTGGTGCTTTACTTCCTTGTGTGTTTAAAGCTGGAGATGTGACGGTAACGCATCCAGGAGCCAAACCTTCACCCTTCAGTTGTCAGGGATCTCCCTGCCCGACGGCTCGCCCCCAGGATCCCCGCAGGGCGACGGCTCGCCCACAGGATCCCCGCAGGGCGACGGCTCGCCCACAGGATCCCCGCAGGGCGACGGCTCGCCCACAGGATCCCCGCACGGCGAGGTCGGTCCTCCAGGTCCCTCTGACGGCGACGTCGGTCCTCCAGGTCCCTCTAACGGCGACGTCGGTCCTCCAGGTCCCTCAGAGGGTGGTACGATGTTCCTGATCTCCGCCAGGGATGTCGCTCGGCCTCTGGTCTCTGCCCGGGACGTCATCCACTCTCCGGTCTTTGTCATGGTTGCCGTCCAGTTCCGGTTCCCCGCCATGGAGGTCGCGCCGACTCCGATCTCCGCCAAGAGCTTTACTCAGCCTCCCGTCTTCACCAAGGGCATGGCTCCGTTCCGGATCCTCCTGCAGGGTGTCGTTCCGTTCCGGCTCTCCGCAGAGGACGCCGCATCACCTTGGGCTCTTCCCGGTCTTCCTCGGTTCCACGGCGATGCTCACCGGGCCTCCGTTGCTCCCAGGCGTCTAAGGAGTCCTTCCTCGGAGTGCCCTGGCCCGCCTGGCATAGGTGGGTTTTGGGGCGTCAGGTGTCGCCCCTGGAGGGGGGGGTACTGTCAGGGATCTCCCTGCCACGCCCCCCCTCGATAACTGTCAGGGATCCCCCTGCCACGCCCCCCTCGGTAGCTGTCAGGGATTCACCCTGCCACGCCCCCCTCGAAAGCAGTCACGCTGCTTTCCTTGATTACTGACAGCTGTGGCTCATTAAAGATCAGACTACTTAAACTCACGTTCTTGAGTCACAGGCTGTCGGTCGTTGTATTGTCATGCTGGGAAATCGCGTGGCTGCTCGAACGCCGGCATTCACCGCTGGCTCTATCTCCGAACTCCGTTTCCGTTTTGGATTACTCATTGCCGGTGGCTTTACTTACATTTGGATTTTGCTTTGGACATTCGCGCTCATGGTGATAACTCGTTTCGAGCGGATGTCTTTGTTTGTTTTTGTTCTCGGCTTGTGAGTTTCGTTCTTTTGCTAGTTAAATAAAGACAATGATTGGACTTTATCTGCTTCCGCGTCAGCAGCCTGACATCAGTGTTATAAAAATAAATAAATGACACCTTGATGTTTCATTCAGGCTGTTTAGATCAGGAAGGTCAGTTTGTAGGTGTTTTATTATTTTATTATTATTGATCTCTACCTTGTTCGGACTGTTCATCCTGGGACTTGATCAAGTGAAAACCAGAGAAAGAAAAATGCTCCTCCAGAAAACAGTGTTGTAGCTCCATGCAGAGGAAACCATGGAGCAGATTGTACATCACGCAGAGTCACTGCAGTACAAGTGTGTTTGTGCTCTTTTCACTTTTTTCACCCTGGGTTAATATTTAAATATTAATACTGCACCAGGAAGGAGGAGATGAGATGAGAAATGGATGTGGTTTAGAGCTTCACTTGGTTATTGATGCAGTCAGAGTGATGAAAGCCTGTAGGATTCTGAAGGCATTTCCATATCGAGACTTTTGTACAGATGCAGAGAGTCACATTTCTGCCTAATCATTACAAAAAGATCTGTTTTTCTTCATTTTTCCTGCTCTGACACACTTCTCCAGATCACACACAGATCACTATTCCTTCTTATTTGTGTGATTAATCTGAGGATTCTCAGGAAGGAGTCACCACCACCCCGCCAGGAGAACTGAGAGGGAAATGAATGAATGTTTGATGTTTTATTTACTCCGTACTCATGAGGTTTTTCATCGTGGCAGTTCATCCTCTACTTACACACTTTCTTCATTCTGTTCAGGAGTCAAACAGGAAGCCGTGATTTCAGCAACATTGGAAAATGTAAAAGTTGAGATTTGAAAGTTGAGAAAGTAAGAAAGTAATATACAGGTACAGAAGTAGCAGAGATGTTAGTTCCTGTGGTGCTACAATCAACCTGAGCATGTATATAAATTACTTTCAAATCTACTTCAGTCTGCTTCTTCTCCAGCATCATTGAAAGATTCTGCTTCTTTTATTGTGCAAGTAAAAGGTTCTGTTTCTTCTCCATTATCATTCAGCAGCTTTGCTTTATCTCATGTGTCATTCCAATGTACTGATTTTTTTCCCGCCTTTATTCTAAAGTTTTGTTTCTTCTCCAGTGTCATTCCGAGACCCGTGTTTGTGTTGGCACTCAGAGGTTCTGATCTGGTTCTGCTCGTTATCTCACTCTGCCACACTAAGCTTTAGAGTCTTTCTCTGCTCCTGTCACTTCTCCTTTTACTTATTTGGTCAATTTCAGATCTTTTTAAATCTCCTGTCTTGCTTCTACGCCGGTCGATGGTGCCAGCTCCAGCTTTATTTTCTGATCCACATCTATGTCTGTCTCTAACCTTGTTCTTGTCAGCATCTCAGATCTGGGTCTGGCCCTGGTCCTGTCTTTCAGTCCTCACTTACATTATTTTTTTTTTGGGTCCTGCATGCTGACTCAGGCTTCTTCTACTATAGCTCCTTCATTAAGCTCTGATATTTTTGGATTTTGACCTCGTCTGAATGTCTGCCTGCTCTTTGAATGCTGTCATGGAATATGACCAGGATTCGACAAGCGTCAAGAAATTGCTCCTAAAATTACATCCTGATGTTGTACACAACTACCTCCGAGAAAACATTCGGACTCGTGTGACACAATATGGCTTTAACTTCAGTCTATTATAGAACCACTTACTGCCGTTTGGGTGAATTTGTGTAATGGGAGTTTTATTTATTTATTTATTTATTTATTTATTATTTTGAGTTTATGTAATAATGCTTTGTGATGAAACAGTTGAACAATATTACACCATACTGCAGAGTCGTGAGTTCTAAACATTTCTTAAAAAAAAAATAAAAAAATCATTAATTAAAATGCCATTAAACGAAGTAATTCATTAGCATTAGCGTATTTCAACCTTTCACTGCTTCCCAAAATGCCTTTTTTAGAGCAATAAAAATATAATCATGATTTTTAATAATCATGATCATTTCAATGATGAGGAATCGTTATGTAATTTAATAAAAATAAAAAAAAATTCACGTGTCAATTTATTACTATTAATCAAAACTTCGGCTTTAATTCTGATCACAGGAAGGCAATAAACAGCGCAGAATTTACAGTATGGACAGTTAAAGCGCTGAGCAGCAGTGCTGAGGTCTGGATTGTGATGCCAGTTTCGTTTTATTTGTCATATGCACAGATGCCAATTAGAGTTTATACAATTAAATTTTTACAAACAAACAGACAAGCAAAAATATTCTAAAGTGCTGTAGGAGTATTTCAAAGAGCGTCAAAGGCTGCGTTACATCGCAAAATTCAGACCTGATTTAAAAGATTTCATTCCTAGAACAGCAAATTTAAGACTTTGTAAAATTTAGATGTTTAAATTTAAAATGTCTTAAGTGAGGCTACAGGCAAACTACAGCAAATATGAAATATTAAACAATCTTATTTACAAGTGTGTGCAGAAATGTCTGTATATATATTAAATGAGTTATATGAATATTTAAATATGACATATTAGTAGGAGGTATTTTTATAAATATATGGAAAATGGAGGTGTACAAGTGGAATCTATATCTTACAGTAGGGTAAGAAAAATAGGCAAAGATACGCAGTGTGCATAGTAACGGCTCGCTCACAAACCCTTTATGGATAATGTATGGAAGGAGTCAACAGTTTCAGCGCTTTGTAACAGTCAGACGTAACGCTAAATGTAAACATCTTCAGGACAGGAGTTTACACTTCTTTGCAGTTTCTCTGTAATATGAGGGAACAAGCCATTTTATTAAAAAGTGAAGCTGCAGAGGGATCGAGTGTTTCTACCTGCTATAACATAAGTGACAACAGGAGCATTACATTAAACTATAAAAGGTTAATTTACAAAATTAAATTAAAGACATCAGCCCCAACATGTCACATGACCTACCCACTGTTTCATGTTTTACACTACACACTTCTTTTAGTGTCTTTATATACACTCATGTGAAAAAGAAAGTCTTTGAATTCTATGGTTTGACATCAGGACATAATAGGAATCATCTTATCAGGTGTTAGAATGAGATAAATACAACCTGAGATGAACATCACATTTACAAAAATAGAGCCAATATTGTGAAACCATGTGTTAAAGTGTGTTCTTTACTGCGTTCCTTCACTTCAGTGAGGTTTGTAGGTTTGTTGATGCTCAGCTCTCTGAAGATCCTGCTGCAGCATTTCAGTCAGGTCTGAATTTTGGGGAGTGTTTGCTGTGTTTGGTTTCAACAAGATTGTGGAAGGTGAGAAGATGCCTGAGGAATGGAGAAGGAGTGTACTGGTACTGATCTTTAAGAATAAGGGAGATGTGCAGACCTGCAGTAACTACAGGG
>JAAIIK010018916.1:0-12479 GCA_014706435.1 Silurus glanis | reverse complement strand
GTTCCAGGGAGCTTCGAGGAGCGCGCGCCTCAGTTCCAGGGAGCTTCAGCTAAGGTGTATGCTGTTGTTTCTTTGCCCAGAACTGCATATCTTTGTTTTGTGGATATACAATCTATTCCAAATAGATAAATGTTTAAACTGAAGAAAAGTAAAACTTTATGTAAAATATAAGGCAATTTAGAATTTCCCAGATGCAACATGTCTCAAAAGAGTGGGGACACAGCCATGTTTCCAACTGTGTAGCACCCCATCTACTTTTAACCAACCATCTGTATACATCTGAGAAATGAGGAGACCAGTTGCGGAGTTTTAAGAGCGGAATGTTGTCCTATTCGTCTGACACATGAATGAAACAGTTCTTGGTCTTTTCTGTCCTATATTTTGTTTCACGATGCACAAAATGTTTTCAATTGGTGAAAAGTCTGGGCTACTATGAAGCCATGCTGGTGTAATAGATGCAGAATGTGGTTTAGCCTGTTGCCAAAGAACCTAATAAGTTGCCAAATGTTTCTCCAGCTGTTTTTCTTTTTAGTAACATTTAGTTTTTGAGCCTTTTATTTGACATCAAATTCAAAATCAACTTATTTTCCTTGAAAAAGTATACTTTTTTTTTTTTTTACCATTTTATTTTTTACTTTTATAACTTTTTTTGGAATTAGGGATGTTAAAGTGGATTATTTTGTGTTGCTCTGGCTTTACTTAAAATAGAACCTTTTTATGATTTTATCTTAGTAATTATATTATCTTGCTCTACAGACAATTATGCATTTTTTTCTCTAATGTTTTTATTTACACATGATTCTGACAATTCTTTGTCGCTGCCAATTAATATGAAATCATCAGGAGACATCTACATCTACTTCCCTTGAAAAATGTAGCAAAACTTCTATTGAGCAAACAAACACTTTAGCAAACTAAGTTATGTTGAAGCTTTTCTATACACGCTTCTTTTTATAGAGAAATTGACTTTGGAAAGTATGTATTATTTATTTGCTTTATTCATTGCATTTTTATTAAAAGAACTGATGTACTGTTCAGTGTTGATCTTATCACCTAGATCAGCGGTCTCCAACCTTTATTGTGGACGGACCGGCCTTTATGGTGTGGCGGATAAATACAAAAAAATAAAATGATACAAGCGGCATAACAACTGGAATTTTCTAAATATAATAATAAACGTGAATCCACTGTGTTGTTTTTTTTGTTTATTTTTCTGGTTTGGGGGTTTTAATTTAGCGGTAATGTATTATGTGTTACTGGCCAAAGCAGCCCTTTTAAGAAGGTAGCGGATGGAGGTAAGACATGTGACCGAGGCATCAAGAGTGAGTCATAGACAGAAGTGGCGGAGAGAATCCGACAATTTTTCAAAATAAAACATTGTTCAGAATCAGATAATAAATAAAACGGAAATAATGTAAGTTATGAATTCTTTCTGTGCGGCCCGGTACCAATTGACCCACGGACCGGTGGGGACCACTGATCTAGATGTTACATAATTTACATAAAAAACTTTTCAAAGTGCACATTGTCATTTATATGTAACAGAGAAGGTAGTAACTTTATTAAAATTATTGCATAATCATTTTTTATATGTTCAAAAAGAAATAATGTGACTGGATGGGAGTATTGATCCTTAGACAATTAGAATCAACTTTACCTTTCCCACTCTGTTACACACCTTGTGCTCTAGAGGGCAGTAGAGGTCGTATGGCATACCTTTGTATGATTGTTTACACACTGGAACTGACTAGAAGCTCATTTTTGTGTCTGACATTTGAAAGAATTTTGCATTCACAAATATTTCATACACACATGTACAGTACAGCTTTTCAATAAAAGCAAAAGAGGGATTTATTTTTACATCACCTCCTGGTTATTATGCAAATTAATTGAGCGCACATACACAGAGCAGGACAGTAACAGTGTAGCAGAACAGGAGCTTTAATATCTTTCTGAAGAGGATTTGGTGTGGAGATTCGTGAGTGTGAACTCAGGATGGCGATCTTCATCATCATCTTCACCTTCTGCCTGATCTCAGGTAATGAAATGCACTTTATAATAATCCTCACTATCAGCAGCAGTGTTACATGAAGGAAGGTTTTGTTTAGATGGATATTTGGGGTTTTGTTAGATGAGGTGCATCTAAGGAAGTAACAGAATATTAAGGAGGTAGAGTCCTAATCAAGTGCAAGTATAATACAAAATGCACACAAAACCTAAAATATTTCTGCAAGGATTCATGGTCAAACTGTTCTGTAGCGACTGATGATATAAACGAGTGGGTAAATTTTGGGGGAAGATTTTCACTGTTTGATGACACAAAATCAGCAGAGATCAGGGTAATAATCAGAGAGCTCACTGAAGAGGACACTGGAAAGGAGACACTTAGGAGAGTCATACTTTTACCATTCTGGCCTTTAGATTATCGAAATCATAAGTCCATATAATTTTTATTAACTGTAATTATTATACCTAATTACATTGAAAACAATCCCTACACTTTCCTATTGAACATTTCCTATTAATCTTTCAGGTTCATATGTGTAAATGTATACTTTATAAATGAGTGTTGGACACATATGTATAAAGACTGACTTAATTGCTTGTGATTTGCAGTTCTGTCCTATGAGCAGTCCATCAGTAAGTGTGTCCAAGCAGGAGAAGATTTGGAATTTAGTTGTAAATACACAGGAAAGATCAAGAATGGGTGCAAGTTTATTTGCAAGATGCAACAAGAAAATTGTTGTTCTCCTATATTATCTGGTCAGTTATCTTTGCATAATGACACAGAAGGATCGGCCCTCAGTGTGAGTATTGGAAATTTAAATGAGCAGGACTCTGGTGAATACTGGGGTGGAGCTGAGGTTTTTTTCACCATGATCATACTGACAGTTAATGGTGAGTTTGAAGAGATATGGAGACACACTCCATTAACTATTTTGAGTAAGTGCACATCCTAAACATAGAGTCAGTCTACACTTCCTACACAAGCATGTGATATTAAATGCCAGTTTGTGAATATAACAATAATAGCAGTACAAATAAAGCAATAAATTATCTACTTATACTAGAATCATTATCATCACCAACAGCAGTGGAAACAGATAGGGTATCTGCAAGAGTGAAAGGGAAAGTTTATAGGACTGTGGTGAGACCTGAGATGTTGTATGGTTTAGAGACAGTGGCATTGAGTAAAAGACAGGAGGTGGAGCTGGAGGTAGCAGAGCTGAAGATGTTGAGGTTTTCGTTGGGTGTGAAGACGATGGACAGGATTAGAAATGAGTTCATTAGAGGGACAGTGCATGTAGGACATTTTGGAGACAAGGTAAGGGAGGTGAGATGGTTTGGACATGTGCAGAGGAGGGACATGGGGTATAATGCTAAGGATGGAGCCACCAGGAATGAGGAAAAGAGGAAGACCAAGGAGGAGGTTTATGGATGTGGTGAGGGAAGACAGGTATTTGGTTTGAAAGAAGCAGATGTAGAGGACAGGGGGGTGTGGAGATGGATGATCCGCTGTGGCGACCCCTAATGGGAGAAGCCGAAAGAAGAAGAAGAAGAATTATTAAACCTCAAAAGTTGGGATGCTGTGTAAAATGTAAATAAAAACAGAATGCAATGATTTGGAAATGTCATTACCCCATATTTTAATCACAATAACACAAAGAAAACACATCCAATGTTTAAACAGAAATTATTCAAATTTCAAAAACTGTTCAAATCACTCCATGGGTTTTTGGCAGCATTTAGATCCAGGCTCTGACTGAAACATTCCAAAACCTACTTTTCTTTTGAAGCCATTCCTTTGTTCATACTGTATGTATTTGTGCTTTGGGATGTTATTATGCTCCATGATTCATTCTATACTTATTAGACCTTCAGTCTCAGCTGAATATGAGCAGGCCTATATATGTTTTATTGTGTATGATGTTCTTTGGGTCATTAGCTGACTTTTCAAATCAAATATATATTTTTTTAATACTCCCAAGTACTACCTTGGTCTGATCAGCCCATAACATATTATAGCATTATGTGTTATACATTATTTTGGGGTCATTTAGGTGAACTTGAATTTGTCTAATCCATGAAAAGAGGCTTTGATTTATCTTTCCTCCCCCAAATTCTGGATATGTTGAAGATTATGAGAGATTGTTGTCACATTCCAGGATTAATGAATTAATTTTAACCCGCCACATTCTACATTATAAACTTATGACATATGAACTTTTATAACTATGATATTATAATTTTTATCTAAACCTTGAACTGCCATTTTGTGCCATTTTCACATGCAAATTTACTGATATATTTATTGTAGATAAATAAATACAGGATGTCCGGAGATCACAACATCACAAACTGAAAATAACAGCATTAATACCTACTGATTAGGTGACTGGTTTTTTCCCAACAGATTCTGTTGCCCAGAATTCTGTCCAAAACTCAGAAAGTGACCAAGGGGTAATTCTCTTTATATGTTTATGAGTCTGTTCAGTTACAAACCTTATTTCCATTTAAGAAAATGGCAAATATATGTGTGTTTCTGTTGATCTCTCAGGTTCCTCTTGCTGTCTCTGATTATGAGGAGATTAAAGACACCAAACGACATTCTACCTCAGAAGCTGGAACCTCCACAGTTTACTCAAATGCTCAAATACCCATAATCCCCTCTGCGCCTTCTCAGACTGTTTATGTAGAGATAGAGGTTCCTACAATCTCCTGTGATTCTGCAGTTTATTCTACTGCTCAACTACCCACAATCCCCTCTGATCAGGAAAGCTACTTGACAACTCAATTACCCACAAGCTTCTCTGCTGAGAAATCTGTTGAAGGTTTGACTTACGCAACAGTGAGTTCTCACTCCTATGCCACCAGCTCTTATGATGCAGTTCCACAGATTAAGGAAGATGCCTCTACTGTCTACACTTCAGTCAGTCACATGACTTCATCTGTTTAGTTCTGCATCATTAGGGCTTCAGTCATGTGGCAGTGGAACTTTACTATTTAATTTAGATTACCTTTTTCTTTCTTTTTCCTCCTCTGTCCCTCCCTCAAAACAATATTTTACTAATATATTATTATACATTATACCATGGAAATTAGTACAAATCTAGAATTTATAATCTGAATCTCTGTCCCAAAAGAAATGTGATGAGAGCAGGTCATGTCTCTTCACATTTCCAGCCCTGAAGTGTCAGTTCTTTTGTGATGGAGTTTTGTCAGGTAACCAGAATCCTGCAGGCAAATCAGTCACAGTCACTGATTGAGTGGTTGATCCTGGTGGTTCTATGCTTTTATAAAAGATTTCAGCAAATGGGCCTTTTAATTCTGTACTCTGTCAGGATTATGAACCAAGACTCTGTACTGCACGACCACATGACTTGGTCACATGTCTCCGATCACTCATACCTGAACTATATTGTCTTGTGGTAGCGAATGTATTTTTGTAACCCAGAAAGCTTTAGGAGAAACAGGAAGGGAAAACTTTGATCTGAGACACTTGGGGTGACTCGCCACCAAGCAGATATAGAGAGTGGTTCTGACTGACCCTGTGGTAACCATCTTCCTCCTTCCCTGCACAATTGATGAAATGACTTTGCTTCCATGCTATTGAGAGGATGAGAATCTGTTTCCCTGCATTGCAGAGGGCACCAGGAGAAAAACTCTTTCCTCACCACAGTCCATTTCACCATGAATGTTTAGTTGCGAGCATGACTCAGCCTGCCTTTTTGCTTTTGTTTCATTCAGTCTTGATGGCTTCAAGCAGTTGATGAATAGCTAAAAAAACATTTCCTGGTTAGTTTATGTTTTCTGTAAGGTCAAATCTAGACTCTGTCCAGGCCCATACATGGGTTTTGGTTCTCAAAACACTATTTGGTGGCCTTGCATCCACTATTTAGATCTCAACCAATCACTCAAATCCCAAAAGTATTTTAGGACAGTTGGTGGAAAATAGAACCCACAGAAAACCCATATGGACAAAGACAAAATATGCTAAATTATGTACGGACAATTTCTCAAACACAGGACCCTGGATCTGTGATACAGAAATGCTGTTTAAATCCATGCTGGTTTTATTTTATTTCATTCTTAAGATGACATCACTGAAGATTTTTTTTGTACTACACTATACACTATTTTGGGTTTTGTGTATCTGTTCCACACTTGTCTTTTTGCACTCTTTGCACTCAGTTGCACACGATGCACTTTATGTGTCAAGGACACTTACTTTAGTCCTTAGCTCTGTGTTCTGTTATGTAGTTCTATGTTGTTTAATATAATCACCAGGGTTCTGGAGGAACGTTGTCTCAATCACTGTGTACTGCGTCAGCTATATATGGTTGAAATGTCAATGAACACTTCTTGACTTGATTTGAATTGACTGTTGTTCATTTTCTATTTACCTCCTGTGTTTCTCACATTATCCTCTAGATGGCAGCAGAGGCAATCAACCAATTTCAAATGGCCGTCCTAACAACTATTGTTTAGAGCTGGAAGGTGATTCCACAGTTGTAGTGATATTTACACCTTTTACATCTTAAAAATACAATTTTATTTAATAATTAAAACGTATATAATTCAAAATGGCAATTATCTAGCATCCATTCTAAAGACATTAAAACAATAAGGACATTCTTTTGAAATATTCCTTTGTATTTTTCTTTCATATGTTTATTGGGTATATTCATGTATTTATAATTTTTTTCAGTGAATTTGAGATGATCATATGAAGTAAAAAATGGTCACTTCCTGTTAAACTTATCACTAACATTGCTGTTGACATGAATTGTTTATTTAATTTCTTTTTAAATAAAATAATTGATGGGTCATGGAAAATATTTTTTCAAGCATGAAATGAGATGTACTGTTTTTTTTTTTTTTTAGGAACTGTTTTTTTCATTATCTTTAATTTGTGGGTTTTCACATTTTCTATTATTTGAAACATGAACTTTGGTTGTTGTAAATGACACTACCGATTTTACAAATGTCTTTTGGGTTTACGTATTTGTAAATGATATAATTGGAAAAATAAATGACATTATAATTGTGGAATCGCCCTGCAAGAGTCTGCCTGTGAACTGAGAGTGATGCTGCTGTGAAAGAAGCTGAACTCAAAATTTTATTGTGTGAGTATGTAGAGGTGTTATTCCCAGAACAGCAACAGGAGCTGCTATATGTATTGTGCTCTAGAGGGCAGTAGGGGTTTCTGGTATTAGAGCAGTACACACTGGCATGGAGTATTAATTATTCTCATTGAGGTTAAACCTGGAGCACTGAGAGGAAAAATAACTCACATGGAGAAAGATGCTCACATGCAAAATGCAGATATTAAACACTCCTACACCTTCATATGAGTGTTTACACACTGGACCTGATCAGAGGCTCATGCTGTGTCAGAAATGTTAAATGTTTTGAATGATGCTTATGTAGTTCACACATATTTCACACACTTGCTGAACAGCTCTTTCTCACACAGCTAAAAGGGGAAATGGGCGCAGCTTCAGTTTCCAGTAAAGACTCCGTTAAAAATCAGCATATTCACAGAACAAAACAGAGACAGTAACGGTGTGGAACAGAACAGGAGCATTAAAATCTTTCTGAAGTGGAGTTGGTGTGGAGATCTGTGAGTGTGAACTCAGGATAAAGATCTTCATTCTCTGCCTGATCTCAGGTAAAGAGATGCACTTTATAATAACCCTCACTATCAGCAGCAGTGTTACATGAAGGAAGGTTTTGCTCAGGTGGATATTTGGTGTTTTGTTAGATGGAGAAGCATCCAAGTAAGTAACAGGATATTTAGGAGGAGGAGTCCTTATGAAGTGCAAGTATAATACAGATTACACACAAAACCTAAAATATTTCTGTAAGGGTTCAAGGTCAGACTGTTCTAAACAAATAAAGACAAGAGATAAAAACATGTGGGTAACATCAGGAAGATTCTCACTGTTTAATGACACTGAATCAGAGTTCAGGGTGATGATCAGAGAGCTCACTGCTCATTTCTACTCTGTTCACCACCCTGTAATCTGCTGATTTGGTGCCATCAAACAGTGAGAATCTTCTTGGAAACTGAGACCAGTTGCTACAGTTTTGGTAGAGGAATGTTGTCCCAGGATTCTATCGACAACAGTCCTGGGTCTTCTTTGTTGTATTTTTTGATGCAGTAAATGCTTATAAATGAAGAACGTTCTGGAATGCAGGCATGCCACTTGAGCACCCAGACTCTTCTTTTTTGCAGATATGCTGCTGTAATGGCTGCAGTATGTGGTTTTGTGGTCTGTCTTGCTCAAATATGCATAGCCTTCCCTGAAAAAGACATTAGATGGAGGCATTTGTTGCTCTAAAACCTGTATATACCTTTTAGCACTGATGGTGCCTTTCCAGATATGTAAGCAATAATGCACCCCTATATCATCAGACATGCATGCTTTTAAGCTGAGCACAGAAAACAAGCTGGATGGTCCCTCTAATCTTTAGTCCAGAGGACACAGTGGACATTGTTTCCAAAAGGAATTAAAAATTTCAGTTTTCCACTTTGTGTCAGTCCATTTTAAGAGAGATTTGCCCCAGAGAAGATGGTAGCATTTCTGGATAATGTTAACATGTGTTTTTATCTTTGGATGATACATCTTTACCCTGCATTTGTGGATGACATGGCAAACTGTGATTAAGATAATGATTTCTGGATGTGTTTCTGAGCCCATGCAGTGATCTATATTACATACTTTTTAGATTCTTTCATAGACTTTATTTGATATTATGTACTGTGAGATATTCAAATCTGCAATCTGATGTTGAGAAACTTTATTCTGAAAGTGTTTCACAATTTGTTCCTCAACATCAAATATTTGAATATCTTACAGTACATAATATTAAATAAATTGCCCATCTTTCCTCTTAAGAGTTAAGAGTAAAGTTCAGTCAGCATTTTCTTTTAAGTATTTTTCCAGTCTTTTCTTGCCCCTGTCCCAATTTTTTAGGACGTGTTGCAGCCATCAAATTCACAATTACCTTATTTATATTTATATTACGCTCTGCACATCTTTACTTTTGAGAGACTCTGTCTCTTTAAGATACATTATTTTTACCCAATCATCTCACAGACCTATTGTCAATTAACCTAATTAGTTACAAAATATTTCTGCTGTTTAATTTTAATACTTACTTTTCCCCCTTTTTCCCAAAATGTGTTTTTTTTTTTTTTTTTTTTTAGATGTGTTGCAGCCATCAAATTAAAAATTATTTTTTTAAAGGTACATTTCCTCAGTTTATACATTTAGAATGTTTTCTATATACCTATGTAAATAGAATATATGGTTATGAGATTTGCACATCATTGTAGTCTGTTTTTATTTACATTGTTCACAGCATCTCAACTTTGTTGGAATTGGGATGGTGTGTTGCTTGCTGTCAACCTAAATTGAAAACACCAGACAAGTTTCTGTCTCAAAAACTGAAACTTCCACAGTTTATGCTACTGTTTAACCACCCACATTTTCATCTGGTCAGGAAATCTACTCCACAGCTCATGTTTGACTCAAGGTTTTACTTATGCAACAGTGAGTTTTCACTCCAATGCCACCAGCTCTAATGATGCAGTTACATAGTTTAAGGAAGACGTTTAGTGCGTCTATGCTTCAGTCATGTAACTTTATCTTTTTATCCATTTGCAATCACATCTTATTATTATTATGCTTATTCTTTAACAAAAATATTTTCCTAGTTTCCCATAGTTTGCACCCTTATCTAAATTCCATGGTCAAACCTAGAAATGCTTGTTTCTTCCTTAAGAAATGTACTAAAAGCAGTTCATGCTTGTTCACATTTTAAGCTGAAATTTTTAAATTGGTAGGTGTTTGGGTCCTGTCAGACAGGCAGAATCCTGTAAACAATGTTAAGTATTAGCCATTGGTTGAATGGTTGATCTTAGTGGTTTTATGATAATGTTTCTGTACAGTGGACTGTACAGGATTATGATGCTAAACTATGATCTCCATCAGCCAATTCTACATGTTACTGTTACATGTACATTTTACTGATCATTCACCTAATTAAAGATATTACATTGTCTTGATATTAACTGTATATAACATCTGTTTCACAACATTATTAAAGTTTGTCTTCCATGGTTGCTGTTGTCTATAACTGTTTTTAGCTTCTTGCTCAGGTTATGGTTTTATGTTCCTGTTTTGTTACTTGCTGTTTTGTTTTTGTTTATAAAAAGCTTTTTTTTATATTTGCAGTTTCAATAAAAGCATCCATTCTCTGCTTCTTACATGGCTGGTTCTTGTATTTATGTGATCTATGACATATTCTGATGACCTCTAGTGACTTTTTATGTTTTTTATTGACCAGGAAGTTATAATAAGTGTCGGAGCACATGGAAAAGATTGTTACAGCTGCAATAGTCTTTTTTTATGTTTTATAAACTCAACAAGAGTTTCTATTAAAGGAAGCTAAAAAGATATATCCTGACTTACCATATTTGTCAGGGATTCCCCTGCCACGCCCCCTTTGGTAGCTGTCAGGGATCCCCCCCTGCCACGCCCCCCTCGGTAGCAGCAGTCACGCTGCCTCGTTTTGCCGCGCCGGCTTTGATTCCCGACAGCTGGGGCTCGTTTAGGAGATGACTACATAAACTCACGTTCTCGAGTCACTGGCTGTCGGTTCTTGAAGGTCATGCTGGTGATCGCCTGGACCCCGTGCAACCAGCCGGTCCAGCTGGTTCGGTCTCCCAACTCCGTCTCCGTATTGGATTACTCGGTCCCATCGGAGTTTACTTTCGTTTCCCGGACATTGCTTTCCATGTTGGATTACTCGTCCCGAGCGGATAACTCTCCAATGGTGGCTCTCCATGACTTGTGTGCAGAGGTGGCAAAAGTACACACATCCTTTACTTAAGTAGAAGTACAGATACTCATGTTTTAAAATACTCGGGTAAAAGTTGAAGTACTGATTATACCTTTTTACTTAAGTGAAAGTAAAGAAGTCTTGGCTCTGACATGTACTCAAGTAAAACGTAGTTATTACTTCTACCCGTTTTAGCTGTTAACTGGACCTCACATCATATTAATATTAGATAGATAGATAGATAGATAGATAGATAGATAGATAGATAGATAGAACTTTGTCATTGCATAGTACAACGAAATGCATTTTGCCATCTACCAGAAGTGCAAAAAGTAGCAATCGTGCAAATAGTGCAGATAAATATGTATCATATTTACAGCATGTGATATATATGTAAGCATATGTACAGTGATTAAATATAAAGGCTATAACAGTGCAGAGACGTGTGGACATCAAGAGCCTTTGCTATGTTTCCACACGGACAGTTAATGAGGTGATACCGGAGAAACTGCACCTCTTCAAGTCAAGTCAAGAAGCTTTTATATATAATTATAGACATTTTACAGATTTGAATGATGTATTTGTTTTTATCTGTACGATCAGTAAGGACAGTAATTTAAGTTCGTTTTGCCATTATGAAGGAAAAACCCACAAAACGCCACCCAGAGGGTTAATTGTGTAAAACATGGCGGATTTGGTGTTTGATTTGAGACTTGGCGCAGAAATAAAACAAAAGTTTACTGATTAAAAATATTTTTCGGTGGAGTTTATTTATTTATTTTATTTATTTAAGGGACGTTGTGAATAAGTGTGTTTTGCTGGAGGTTTTAATTTCGCATCTTTTATATTTACTTATGTATTTACATTTTTTTTTATAAAAATGGTAAAAATAGAAATGCATGCTGAATTAATAGCGCGTTAATAACATTTAGTGCCGTTTAAAATAATTTGAGGGAAAAACTTTGCTTTTATTATTGTAGCATGGAGACTGCGTCATTATGGTTATTTTAAGTTTAAGTTTTTCTCAGGTTCAATGACAAAGCAAAACAAGGAATTAAAATTTTATTTAAAATGAATTAAGACATTTAAGAACAGAATAGAAATTGATTATACAAAAAAATACAGTTTGTCAGTTCGGACGTAGCACAGTGCTCATTTAGTAAATGCACAGATAAACAATATGCTAATTGTGGCCGTTAATGTTAAATTAACATTATACCAAGTCGCCCCAAATAAAACACTGCATGGGAAATGGCTTTGGCGTGTTAGTGTCAGTGCACTATGCTACAAGCTATTGTAAACAAGCTAACGTTCACTAGATAAGTCATATTTTAATCACTAATAGAGCAGATTCATGGAAAATTACATCGCTAATCAGCATTTTTGCCGCAACTAATTTATGAATAAGTCTGCATCAACTAGATTAAAGAGAATCACTTTATTTAAAGTGAATAAAATACCCTAGTTAATGGAGTTGAACATTAATTGGGCCGCAGACACACACCTGACTCGTGTGTGTAGAGTAGGTGAGATGAACTGGGAAAGCAGGCAGTGGGTCAAACCACTGTGAGGAAGGGGAGGGGGGGAGCTCAACTGTTTCTAAATGCATTTTTGCGTTTTTTTTTTTT
>JAAIIK010018915.1:0-16383 GCA_014706435.1 Silurus glanis | reverse complement strand
TTACTTTCAGTGCAGCAAACTCTCTCCAGAAGTTCAGTGAGGATCTCTGAATGATCCAATGTTGACCTAAATGACTAATGATGATAAATAGAATCCACCTGTGTGTAATCAAGTCTCCGTATAAATGCACCTGCACTGTGATAGTCTCAGAGGTCCGTTTAAAGCGCAGAGAGCATCATGAAGAACAAGGAACACACCAGGCAGGTCCGAGATACTGTTGTGGAGAAGTTTAAAGCCGGATTTGGATACAAAAAGATTTCCCAAGCTTTAAACATCCCAAGGAGCACTTGCAAGCGATAATATTGAAATGGAAGGAGTATCGGACCACTGCAAATCTACCAAGACCTGGCCGTCCCTCTAAACTTTCAGCTCATACAAGGAGAAGACTGATCAGAGATGCAGCCAAGAGGCCCATGATCACTCTGGATGAACTGCAGAGATCTACAGCTGAGGTGGGAGACTCTGTCCATAGGACAACAATCAGTCGTATACTGCACAAACCTGGCCTTTATGGAAGAGTGGCAAGAAGAAAGCCATTACTTAAAGATATCCATAAAAAGTGTCGTTTAAAGTTCGCCACAAGCCACCTGGGAGACACACCAAACATGTGGAAGAAGGTGCTCTGGTCAGATGAAACCAAAATCGAACTTTTTGGCAACAATGCAAAACGTTATGTTTGGCGTAAAAGCAACACAGCTCATCACCCTGAACACACCATCCCCACTGTCAAACATGGTGGTGGCAGCATCATGGTTTGGGCCTGCTTTTCTTCAGCAGGGACAGGGAAGATGGTTAAAATTGATGGGAAGATGGATGGAGCCAAATACAGGACCATTCTGGAAGAAAACCTGATGGAGTCTGCAAAAGACCTGAGACTGGGACGGAGATTTGTCTTCCAACAAGACAATGATCCAAAACATAAAGCAAAATCTACAATGGAATGGTTCACAAATAAACATATCCAGGTGTTAGAATGGCCAAGTCAAAGTCCAGACCTGAATCCAATCAAGAATCTGTGGAAAGAACTGAAAACTGCTGTTCACAAATGCTCTCCATCCAACCTCACTGAGCTCGAGCTGTTTTGCAAGGAGGAATGGGCAAAGATTTCAGTCTCTCGATGTGCAAAACTGATAGAGACATACCCCAAGCGACTTACAGCTGTAATCGCAGCAAAAGGTGGCGCTACAAAGTATTAACTTAAGGGGGCTGAATAATTTTGCACGCCCAATTTTTCAGTTTTTTATTTGTTAAAAAAGTTTGAAATATCCAATAAATTTCGTTCCACTTCATGATTGTGTCCCACTTGTTGTTGATTCTTCATAAAAAATTACAGTTTTATATCTTTATGTTTGAAGCCTGAAATGTGGCAAAAGTTCGCAAAGTTCAAGGGGGCCGAATACTTTCGCAAGGCACTGTACATATGTTTATTTATTTGCCATATCCCAGATTGTATATATTGTACACCTGACTGTTCCTGCTATATGTGGTTCTTTTCCAAACTGTTACCACAAATCTGGAGGCACTCAATTGTACTAGATGTCTTTAGATACACTATAATACAATTTTGCATTCAGTTGAACTTGGAAACCCAAACCTGTTTCAGCATGGCAATGCCCCTGTGCACAAAGTGAGCTCCTTGAAGATCTGGTTTATATGCTTTGGAGAGGAAAATCTTGAGTGCGTATTTTTCCACCATTCATCTAAAAAAAATAATGTTTTTTCAACATCAACTTTCCTTATTTTTGAGAATAGCATTGTTTTTCACTCACTGTTTGTGCATAGCTCTCTGCTGTCTTCACTGCACCCAGAACTGCACATCTGATCATAGCACCAGTAAGCATCGTAACTATAGTAGCGACCTTGATGTGCCTGATATAAATGTGATTTTATTAAAAAATTGCGTTTGGCATATATTAATTTTATTATGTGTCCAACTGGACACATCTTGCGATCTGGATTCAGACTTGAGTCCGCCAGTTGGCGACCCATGCTCTATAGGTCGCGGGCCAAACAGGATAAACATTTATTGAACACACTAAAACTAACATAAATAAACATAAATATGAATAAAAAAGACTATTATTCCAGAATAAATCAACTTAAACTTTAAATAACTTAAAATATTTTGCTCTCCATAAAAATGAGTTCTGTCAAAATTATACAAGTTAGAAATATGAACATGCTGCTAAAAAAACCCTGGAAAATAAATAAAAATTGTGCTTTTAAGTAAACATTAAAATAACAACAAATCAAAACAATCAGATTTCTTTGCTCTTATGCCATTACAAAAATATAAACTTAAACTTTAAAAATACTTATATTTTGCTCTCCATAAAAATATCTCCTGTCAAACACAAGACATAGCACATCATCATTATGCAGCTCTCAGAAACTCTCCCTCGTTAAGTGGCCAGGCTGATTTGGCTCTGATTTCTCCTCTGCCACAATAAAACTTGCTTTCACAGCAGCTTCACTTTGTGATTTTGCTCTGGTAAAAAACGTCTGCTGAAATGTCAGATTCTTCTTTAACTCTTCTACTTTCTGTATCTTCTGCTCTGCATTCAGGTTTTTCAGTTTATCCTGATTTTTTGTCTCGTAGTGCCGCCTTAGATTAATTTCCTTAATTACAGCCACATTAGCTCCACAAATAAGACACACGGGTTTACTGGCAATGTCAGTAAACATATACTCAGCCTCCCATCGTTTTTGAAAGGCTCTGTTTTCAGAATCAACTTTTCTCTTCGCCATTGTGAGGGGCTAGCTTCGCAATAACTTTGTGGTTGTATACAGAAGCTTGACTTGATTGACGCTGGAATGTTCCCAGGTAGAAGTGCTGCATTATGGGATCTGTAGTTTGTGTGTTATCAGCGCTTCATATCGCCGGGCCATTAATAACAATAATAATAAATCTATATAAAATTATCTTGCGGGCCAGACATAATTGTACATCGGGCCAGATGTGGCCTTGAGTTTGACACATATGCTCTAAAGCAGTGCTTGCAGCACTCATGGGGCTGTTTTTTTAATTGAGCTTCTGCACCTGCCGCACAGCACGAGGACTCAACTTCTTTGATCAACCCTTGCGAGGCCTGTTCTGAGTGGAACCTGTCTTGGAAAACCTCTGTATAACCCTGGCCACTGTACTGTAACTCAGTTTCAGGGTGATACCAATCTTCTTATATCGATTCTTTGTGGAGAGCAACAATTTAAATTTTCAAATCCTCAGGTTTTTTTTTTACACCATTAGGTGCCATGTTGAACATCCAGTGGTCAGTATGAAAGAAGTGTACTTAAAGCACCAAATTTTAACTGCTCTAATACAAGATACACATATTTGTATGGTTCTGTCAAGCAGACAAAAACATGAACATGATGAATAGGACATGTGGATTTGCATAGTTAAATGACATACAGCTCCACTTAGGGTGTACTCACTTTTGTTGCCAGTTATTTAGACAATAATGAGTTGTTATTATAATGAGTTGAGTTATTTTCAGGGGACAGTAAATTTATACTGCTACACAAGCTGCATATTGACTACTCTAAAATATATGCAAGTTTTATTTTTATAGTATTCTCTCTTGAGAAGATATTCTAGATGGTTGCTGGAATGTGAGTGGTGTACTCACTTTTGTGAGATACTGTATGACAATTAAAACTTGAGCAATATGTTTTTGTATTGTCTTTTTGTTTGCTTTTTATAGTAGATTTTGTAGCCTTTTTCATACTTAATAAAATATGTACATTTTTTGCAGATTGTAATAAGTTTTGGCACATAATAAATGTGACATTTGAATTTAAGCTGGTTATGTTTAATAACAAACAGAACAAATGACAGTCTGAAACTAAAGTCTTTTTATTTTTATTTTTTTCTTATTTTTATAAAGTACAGTATAAAACATTTTCATTATCGTAGACATTTTACAATGCATACAATTACAATGCATTGCACGATTTTCTAGCCCTTTATTTTAACCAAAGCTAGTTATGATTGAAAAGTACAAAAAAAGCTACAACAACTTTTTTAAATCATTTAATGACAACCTGAAACTAAAACCTTTTTCTCACAGGTGCATTTTTACTATAGTAAAAATACAGGCTGATCAAAAACTTAGTTTGAAAGCAGGTCTTTAAACTATACATTTAAATTCTACTTGGAGGCCCATTTGCATCAAACCTTTTTATACAAATGCATCTGTATTACAAGCTTTTGCTTCATTAACCTGAACAAAAGGATCAAATGCAGTTGCACTCCTCAGGTATGATATTGGGCAGTGTCTCATATTTAAATGAGAAGCCTCCATCAGAGGTGGTGGTAAAGCGCAGTGACTTCATGCTCTCAGGCACAGGTGCACAGCACTGGTGCATTCCCAGAAGTGTGGCTGTGAACTCAGGGTTTGAGCAATTTCCATAGCAGTAGTAAAAACTGAAAGTCTTTGGGTGGACAATCCAGTTGTCCCAGCCAAGCTCCTCAAAAGAGATCTCAATCTGCTCCCTTCGACAATACGTGTCATCTTTTACAGGCGAGGGCCTCTGCAGCTTCTCAATGACTGCTGGTGACCAGGCAATGTTGGCTGCTCTACGGGCACGCACAGGCTCATGTGTCCTGACATGTACATGCAGGAAAGGTGTTTTGTCCTCTTCTGAGATGTAGCATCTACATATTCCACATCGCACCTGAAGCAGGAATGGTCCATTGGCTATGACACTGTGGAAGTGCTGCTCAAGCCTGTAGGTGCTCCAGCCATCCGGGCTGCATTTAGATGGCCCTTGGGCTAACTGTATTAGTTCCTGGTGTGTTGTGAGAACGTAAAGTGAAACAGATGTGGTATTTATTGCGATGGCCTCACCTGCATAGAACCAGAAGTCCACCGAGGTGATAGACTCTTGACTGTCCAGAGATGGCTGGAAGTAGTAGGTATACTGGCTGGGTGAGTCCTCGGAAGCGACTGAGGCTTGCGACGTGTCCAGACAAGTGCTGTCTAGAGGTACAAAATGATGATAGGATAAGCCACACTGTTAAAAATTTCCTTCTTCCACATATAATGATTTATTATATAAAATATTTGTTATACTGTCCCTATGGCTGGGCTTATTCTTAATCATTCTACTTTTAGTTTTTGTGCTTATATTAACTTTTTATTGGAATGCATCATACTTCATTCTTATTTATTTTTTTCATTTGCATATAACTAACATTTAATTGCCATAGTGTTGTTTATAATGCTTGTTTAGTTTGCTGGAAGCTCACTAACTGGCAGACACCCAGAAACTTTGCTTTTAGACATTTAGTTACTAGTTAGTTATTAACCTTTATTTAATCAGGATAAAAACCCAATGAGATAAAATCTCTTTTACAAAAGTGACCTGGCCAAAAAGGCAACAAAGACACAACAAAAATAAACACAACTACGATAAAAAAAAAGTCAAGTATCACAGAAGCAACTTCCAATATTGCCGTACACAGAATTATTTATAAGTGCCATAAATTTAACCATGCAAATAGAATACAAGCTGCAAATGTACCTGTAAGTTGTTAAATTTTGGAGGGGCTTTAAATTTAAAACCTTTTTCCCCATCTCAGTCCTTACACAGAGAACAAGAAGATGAATAATGTCTTCGGTGTGAAGACTGTATGTTTTTTGTGTTTGTTTGGTTTTTTTACAGATGATGAATGACAAATAAATAGATAATAAAGTAATAAATAAATTATCCATCCATCTTCTCCCGCTTATCCGAATTCGGGTCGCGGGGGCAGCAGTCTAAGCAGATTCCCTAGACACTTCTCCGTGTCCAGGGATCGGGTTGTCAAGGCCCCCGCCTTCGACTGCTGCCCGATCCTCTCAGCACCGGTCCCTTACGGTCCCTCCTGCAGGTGGTGAGCCCACGGGAAGGCGGCCCCACGTCGCTCCTTCGGGCTGAGCCCGGCCGGACCCCATGGGGGAAGGCCCGGCAACCAGGCGCTCGCATACGAGCCCCAACTCCGGGCCTGGCTCCAGGGTGGGGTCCCGGCTGCGCCATACCGGGCGACGTCACGGTCCTTGATTTATTTTTTCTCGTAAGGGTGTTTTGAACCGCTCTTAGTCTGACCCGTCGCCTAGGACCTGTTTGCCTTGGGAGACCCTACCAGGGGCATATAGCCCCGGACAACATAGCTCCTAGGGTCATTCGGGTACTCAAACCCCTCCACCACGTTAAGGTGGCAGTTCAAGGAGGGGAATAAATAAATTAGATAACAAATAAAAAGTATACAAATAATATATTACAAATAAATAGGTAACAAACCAAAGATACATTCTGAAATAAAACCAGGGTGTACCAGTGTTTACACTTGTAAACCAAGAGTTGAAAGATTTATGAATTTATGAAAAAGTATGTGTAAGAATGTTGAATATGCTAAATACTTTCTGGCACTGAAGAAAGGAACTTTAAAAGTTATAATATGATCAAGGTTTGATTTTTTTTCTGAATTATTCAATTTTCTTTATATTGTTCTGACAGAAAGTTATCAGCTTTAGCTTTATTAAATTTTGGATGTGGCTATCAGTCTGAAAAGTATGATGGCATTTTTGTCCCACTTAAAGAATTCATTTTTTTAATAAATCTAAAATTATGAGAATTAAGTCATAGCAATACAAGAATAAAGTCATATTTTTTAAACAAGTCAAACTTATGGGAATAAAATAAGAATTACGAGAATAACGTAAAAATATTTGGAGCATGAAGTCATAGCAACGCGAGATTAAAGTGGTAACATTTTGAGAGAAATCACACAAATGCTTCAGAAGTGGAGAATGTGGTTAAATCCTACTGTAGATTAAGATTTAGCAAATAAGGTAATATAAGGTTATATTATAAGGTATAAGGTTATAATAATAAGGTTGTCTAGCAACTTGATATTTTAGAGAAAGCTAAAACCCAACCATCTACGTCCTGCAAGAAAGTGAATTAAAGACAAATTCAGTGAATTCTCTAGTCTTCTTTTACCTACATTGATGCGCTTCAAGATCAGATCACGCTTATGGCTCAATCTGTACCAGAAACACTATTTGTACTATGCATGTGCACAAAAGCGTCTACTTCACCTAAATGTGTATTTGTAGTAAAGAATGTTGCAATGTGTAAAATTAACACAAGCATAAAAAAACAAGCATTTTTTTTTTATCATGGAGTAGATATATGCAAATCGTGTACAATCCTGCAGAATCCACCTCAGAAACACAGCATAAGGATAGAAAAGAGTGACACACAAAGTCCACCGTTTAAGGTAAACAAAATCTAAAAAATACTTGTGATTGTTAAAATACAAAAGCAAAAAATACTGTGACTACAGAGCAAAATAGCACTAGTAAAAACATTGCAAAAGATAAAACGTTAAATATTTTATCTAATATAGTTATTTAATAGTTATTTATTTAATATAGTTGCACGGACACAACAGCAGACAACAGACAACGAGAGACTTATTCAGTACTATATTACCACAGTACGTAATGTACTTTACTTGTTACAGTTACTTCAGACAAATTTGGATACCTAAAATACCTGTCAGTTTTTATGTTTTGTGTGAACTTAGAAATGGGTTCTTCTGTATTAGTATAATGCTCTGTGTGAAGGATAGCATAAGGGTATATTACATGATTAAGAAAAACAGACTTTTTTATTTCAGTGTCATAACATTAGAGCTAAAATGATTATATTGTACTTGGTAGCAGACTATACAAAACATTTTTTCAAGAATATATTTATATTAGGACTACAGACATTAATTGACTGACCAGAGCTGGGAAACAGAATGACTTGGGAAATCTCCTGATGCTGTGTCCTCTCCAGCCGAGCCTCCCTGCGTCCTCGCCAAGCTCCATGCTGGGCTGCCACATGCACCCTCAGATCAGGTGAACTCTGTAGATTCAGCACAGGGGGCTTTTCAACCTGTAGTCCTTCCAAAATGCGTCTCTTTAACCAGTCCAGCACCACTTCCTGGGGCAGAGCTCCTTGGCAGGCCTGGCAGTGAAAGCCAGTCCATGCTGTTGAAAAGACAAGGGCACAAATAATCAGAAGAGGATTCATCATCTAAAATTTGAAAAACAGATTTTTCTGAATCTTTGAGTGACTACACTGAATAATTTGTCACTCAAATGTGACTTTAATATGCTTGTCCTCAATCTATTCTCTTATTTTGCTGCCTATTCATCTCCTTCCTGACAATCCTAATACGAATGAGTCATGTCTTTTTATACAACTATTTGGGTTTATGCTATCAGTGAGTATCCAGTAGAGAATAAACCAATGAGATGGATGTGTTTGGGGAATTGTTGAAATAACTTTTCCTTGGCCTTGGAGGACTAATAGTAACACAATGTATAAACAGCTCCCTGGTTCAGTCATTCTACCAGTCCTTATACCAACAACACTCCACTGAAGCTTGACACTTTTTATTTTAACTTGACATGGCAAAAGTTTCAGTTTTACTGCAACACTGAAATCTTCCACAATATATACTTTCCTATTTTTTTTGTAAGGATAGAGGTATAATTTTCATACTAAACTGAAATTTTATTTTTGTATAGTTATATGAATCATTTTGTTTAAAATCTTAAGCAGCAAGGTTGCACTTTGGCATATATGTGAATAAGACAAACAGCACAGCTTACAGTATCATATTCCCAGCCTCAACCAGCCAAGACTGTACTATTTGGCAAGGGACCAGTGTTTTTACAAACAGTGCCATAGCAAAGATTTACAAGCATCTGCACCCATCGAAAAAAGACAGTGAAATAAACATTTTAATAGCAGCTTATATAAAGAAAGGATTGTTTTTTTTAAACTGAGCTTTTCTCATCATTTAGATCTGCTCTGATAACCTGTTAATTCTTTTGCATTTTGTCCTTGACAAATATATACAATTTAGCTCTATCAGGCTTGAGCCATTTAGGGTGGATGAGGGGTGTTGTCAGCATGGGGACAGAATGCTAATCTTTTGTTAGCATATTCCTTTATATATCTTAAAGCTATGCACAACACTTGTTATATGGTGGCATCTCTTTCATTAGAATCCAAAGATAGTTTTATTTACCTTGAAAATTATGAGTCTATGAAGTCGATCAAGTCTTGGATTAATAAACTTTTTTATATATGCATTTCCGTATACACAGAGGAGCATGAATAGAATACATAGGTTTTTCCAAAATTGGTGGATTTTCAGGAAATTTTATATTGGCCTTAATGCGCCTATGAACAATTTACTAATAAATCTGTTCATATTTATATTAATAATTGAGGCAAGTTATATAGAATTTATAGCAACAGCCAGCTAGGTACATGTAGCCTTGTTCAAGGGAAATCTGAGAATTTGGTGGTCCCGAGATTTGTACCAAAAATATTACAAAAACAAACAAGTTTTTAAAAACAACTTCAATTCCATATAGGTTGAGATGGTTAATAAAACAAAATGTAATCATTTGCAAATGTCATAAGCCCATATTTTTTTTACAGCCAAGCATAGAAAACATGTCACATGTTTTAACTGTAGAAAAGTTTTAATTAAGGAAAAAAAAAATGTAAATTTTGAATTTGATGGTCAAAAAGTTTGTTTGGGGTCAATAAATGGCTTGAATAGTAAAGGTTACTAAAAAGAACAAGCTGAAGGAACATTTTGCAACAAATTAGGTTAATTTTAAATAGTTCAATAACTTGATTGTGTGGAGGGAAACTCACATTGGGGAATACAGTGTCTTTATTAAGGACTAAAACTGAAAGTAAAAAGGGGGAAAAGTGTTCTGGTGCCCAGGAAAGGGGGTGAAGAGTGGCTGGAAGGCTGGAATGGGAGAAGGAACGGGGTGCTCTCACAGTGCTCCAATACCTACTTCTTGACAGGTAGGCTGGCTAGGGGTCAGGGACATCCTGCTGCAAGCCCGAGGAGTCTCACACATTTAAAGAGGCGTTGCAAGGCTCTGGCTGGAATTCCTTTTTTGCATCTACCGTCTTTGCCTGTAGTGAGACGTAAGAGAGCCACCATTAGTCAGGAACCAAAGGTGAGCCACCACACTGTCCTCCCAGTGGCCTTTTATAAATGCCACTAGCCTCAAAGACAGTGAAGAACCGCCACTCTAATTGAGCTCTAGCCGTGTCTTGTCAGGACGACGTCACCCTTTCACATCCTCCGCGCTGAGCTGCACTGTCTCAGCGCTGTCCTTGCGCACCCTGCTGGCAGTTCAGTTTGGAGCGCTTGCCCCTTCTGGTACATAAGGCCCATTATCACAATTGTGTATAAAAAGAGGAAAGAAGCAGAGATAGACAGAGGTTTACCAGTTTACAAAAAACTGCATCCACAAATTGTGGAACAATTTAAAAATAATGTTTTTCAACATAAATGTTATTCAACATAAAACTGCAAACCCGGGTGAGGTCGGTCACCGTATCCATAAAGTAGGTCCGACATGAGAGATCGGAATGAGAGCTTTTATGGGGAATCGGTAACGAGACACCTGTCTCTCGTTAATGCCGGGAGCGGCAGAATGAGGCAGCGTGACAGCTGCTGAGGGGGGCGTGGCAGGTGGATTCCTGACAGTGTGCAAGGGACAAGGGCAAAAATCAATACTGGATGCTAGTGATCTTTGGGACTTCAGGTGCTACTACATTCAATACTGGCATGATTTTGTATATTCCAAATAACTTATTCTGTAATTGTACTAGGAGTAATTTAGTCTATATCTAGTTTGTTTGACATCCTATTATATTTCCTTGCATGTTGTCATGCTGCGACTGTGTTTGTACAAACAAGAGTATGCAACTCAATAGACTCTTAGTCGTCACGGAGGTCTAAATATGCATTCTCTTTATTATTAAACTTTTGATATCTTTCCTACACGTCCTGGTGTCTGTGTGACTGATATTCCTGGATCCGTTTCAGAGAAACTGAACAAGAACGAGTGGGATGATCCTTTTAGAATATTAAAACATTAAAATTCAACTTAATATTTTTTATTAAGTTTATATATAGTGGTACCTCGGGTTACGAATTTAATTCGTTAGGGAACAACATTCGCACCCTGAGAGATTCGTGTACCGATATGTATTTCCCCATAAGGAATAGTGAAAAGTGGGATAATGTGTTCTGAACAACTCCAAATATTCATATAAAATACAAATACAACCAATATGGACTAATATTTAGTATTTAGCATTTAATAATGGTGCCTTAACATCTAAAAGAGCAAATCAGTATCTTAACTTGGTACTTTTCCTTTGAGAAGAGCAAATGCTGGCATGATAGATGAAGTTTGGAGGAGGAGGAGAATTATTGTTTGGAAGGAGAATCTGACATTATGATGTCAGATAAACTATCACCAGAGTCACTGTTATATGTTATTTTTTCTTGATGATCTCCTTCTTTAGTTCCACAGTGATAGATTATTTTTATTTCCCCCTTAATAACGTCTCTTGGTTACGTATGTAACTCTGGTTTCCTGAGGAAACAAGACGCTGCATCGGAACACTTTGGGAATGCGGCCACGTTGTCCATGCTCTGAAATAATGTGTGCATAATTGGAGGCAGGCTGTCACTGGCGGGGTGATGTCATGACCAGGAAGTATAAAACGCACATGGAGTGAAGCCGGCGCCAGCTTCTGTAAAAGCGAAGGAAGTGCTGAAGGGACGCTGGAGGTGTGGCATAGAGACACCGTAGATGTGGCATAGAGACGCAGCGTCTTGTTCCCTCAGGGAACTAGGGTTACATACGTAACCTAGAGACGTTCCTTTTTAGGAATTCGAGCTGCGCCGGAACGCTTTGGGAATGAGAGTCCAATACTGCCACACTGTCCCTGACTAGTGTGAATGAGCACAGCTAGGTGCTAGGACAGAGGTGCTAGGAGTGGTGCAGAGGTCTAGGTTGTAAAACCTGACAACGGTCAGAGTGGTGGACCAGCCCGCAGAGTCGCTGAGGTCTTTGAGGGACACTCCAGAGGACCAAGCCTTAGAGGCTGCCACACTCCGGGTCGAGTAACAAATAACAAATAACAAATGCAAACAAATAACAAATGCAAAAACAAAATAAGAAATTCGAAGGCAAAATGCAAAAACAAATGAACAAATCCATAAACAAAATAGCAAATCCGAAAAAAAAAAAACGTATATTCATATAACATATATAACAAATATTCGAAAACACGACAATTTAGACAAAGGTAAGTATAGTTTGTGAATGGAACACTTACCGATCATTGGACAAGACAGCTGTCATTCAAGATATACAGGAAAGTACAACAGTTTCTCCTTGCTTGCCAATGTTTACTTCTGTTATTTTCTTATATTTAAAGGTGAACTAATCAAAATAAAAAATAGTTTAAAGTAAATGGAGAACTTTACATATGTACAAGAAACAAAGTTATAAGATTTCATACTTCCTGTATATCTTGAATGACAGGTGTCTCGTCCAATGATCGGTAAGTGTTCCATTCACAAACTATCCCTACCTACCATACATGCCATCAGCTCTGCCTGGTATCTCCGGAGTGTGGCGAAAACTTTTATTGAAAATCATGACAATCTTTACAACATTCAAACATTAATTACCACCCCGCCCAGTTCCAAGTTTAAAATTGTATGATGTATATGGAGAACAGAAAACCTAGAACACCTTTTGTCATTGGCATGTTTGTCTTTACATGGATCCATGCCACATTGTCTCATTTCTTTTGACACCCACATGAGGATGGGATCCCTTTTGCACCTGGTTTCTTTCAAGGTGATCGTTGACACTGGTTAGTTTGTCTCATAAGAGACAAATTTATAGGGACAAATTTCCATTGTTAAAAGTGCTATACACATAAAATTGAATGGAATGGATTGGTATATCAATCAAATAACCACATTCTACCTCTGCCAATACACAATAAGCCCGGTGAGTTGAGTTTACTTAGAAAATTGAGGAAACTGTTTGCCCTAAAAAAATTATTAGATGTTTACTTGATAATCTTGAGTTTCATTTGAGTGAACATAACTTGATTTTAAGTTGTTCTAACAATTATTTTCAGTTGAATAGTCTAAATGCTATTACAGTTTTTCTCAGCTGCATTGGAGCATTTTTCGAATCATCCACATTTGCAAAAACGTAAGTGCATTCTCAAAACAATTTGTACAAACAGCACAATACATTTGATTTCTTGCAAAAGTAAATATTTGTCAGTGAACTTATCATTCCCATTGTAGCGAATTCCTCTGAGCCTCCTCAGCTTGAATCCTCAGTGCTGATGATGTTTGTTCCAGGCAGGAGATGCTTGCTTCATCCACCTTTGCAGCACTCAGTTTGTTGTCAAGCTGTTCCCGGCTCAGATGCTGCAGGTCACTAACAGCCTTGGGCAGAAAGGTACAAGTCATGGCACTCAAACAGGCCTCTAGTCGATCCCAGTAGGCATCAGGGCTGGATGATCGAGACATGCTGAATCACTGGCGAAGGGACAAAGCACAGCACAGCACAAAGGGCCAATGCAAGTTCTCACAGTATTAGTGGGCTGCGCTGATAGGTGAATATGTATTCTATGCCCAGTCTGACCTGATAGGTTCAGACAGTTAGCGGAGGGTAGGCGGCATGATTACTTAATTGATCACCTAAAGACGTGGCTACCTCGGGTTGCTAAGCTTTCCTTAATGATTCTCAAATTAGGCCTTTACCCCACACCAAAAGCAAATAAGTTGGAAACAAACAAATTAACTACTCAAAATACAAACGCGATAGAGCAGTTATAGACCTGTGACTGCTGTTAAGGGTTAGGACGGATCTTTGCTCAGTATTTAGTAGAAGCACCCTTTTGATCTAATACAGCCATTAATCTTTTTGGGAAAGATGCAACACGTTTTTCACACCTGGATTTGGGGATCCTCTGCCATTCCTCCTTGCAGATCCTCTCCAGTTCTGTCAGGTTGGATGGTAAACGTTGGTGGACAGCCATTTTTAGGTCTCTCCAGATGCTCAATTAGGTTTAAGTTACTGCTCTGGCTGGGCCATTCAAGAACAGTCACGGAGTTGTTGTGAAGCCACTCCTTCGTTATTTTAGCTGTGTGCTTAGGGTCATTGTCTTGTTGGAAGGTAAACCTTCGGCCCAGTCTGAGGTCCAGAGCATTCTGGAGAAGGTTTTCGTCCAGGATATCCCTGTACTTGGCCGCATTCATCTTTCCCTCAATTGCAACCAGCCGTCCTGTCCCTGCAGCTGAAAAACACCCCCACAGCATGATGCTACCACCACCATGCTTCACTGTTGGGACTGTATTGGACAGGTGATGAGCCATGCCTGGTTTTCTCCACACATACCGCTTAGAATTAAGGCCAAAAAGTTCTATCTTGGTCTCATCAGACCAGAGAATCTTATTTCTCTGTTTTTTAGCAAACTCCATGCAGGCTTTCATGTGTCTTGCACTGAGGAGAAGCTTCCGTCCAGTCACTCTGCCATAAAGCCCCGACTGGTGGAGGGCTGCAGTGATGGTTGACTTTCTACAACTTTCTCCCATCTCCCGACTGCATCTTTGGAGCTCAGCCACAGTGATCTTTGGGTTCTTCTTAACTTTGCTAAGAGCACTCTCACCAAGGCTCTTCTCCCCCAATAGCTCAGTTTGGCCGGACAGCCAGCTCTAGGAAGGGTTCTGGTTGTCCCAAACGTCTTCCATTTAAGGATTGTGGAGGCCACTGTGCTCTTAGGAGCCTTAAGTGCAGCAGAAAGTTTTTTGTAACCTTGGCCAGATCTGTGCCTTGCCACAATTCTGTCTCTGAGCTCTTCAGGCAGTTCCTTTGACCTCATGATTCTCATTTGCTCTGACATGCATTGTGATCTGTAAGGTCTTATATAGACAGGTGTGTGGCTTTCCTAATGAAGTCCAATCAGTATAATCAAACACAGCTGGACTCAAATAGGGTGTAGAACCATCTCAAGGATGATCAGAAGAAATGGATAGAACATGAGTTAAATATATGAGTGTCACAGAAAAGGGTCTGAATACTTATGACCATGTGATATTTCAGTTTTTCTTTTTTAATAAATCTGCAACAATGTCAACAATTCTTTGTTTGTTTTTTTTTTGTCAATATGGGGTGCTATGTGTACATTAATGAGGAAAAGAAATTAACTTAAATGATTTTAGCAAATGGCTGCAATATAACAAAGAGTGAAAAATTTAAGGGGGTCTGAATACTTTCCGTACCCACTGTAGATTATTGTTCTTGCTTGGATAGTGGGAGCAGGCTAAACACATTGAAGGTTGAGGGAAACCTAATTTCTTTTTGGGGTTTTGGTTAACAAAGCGCACAGACTGGACTAGCAGTACTAAGGCATTGGTATCTAAGTACAGTCCCAGTCAGCACCAGGGACAGCAGGATGGGTGGCTACACTCGCGGTGGTGCACTGCGGAGGCAACCTTCCTTTACTGACCAAGCAAAGGGGGAGTGCTACAAAGTGTTAAACCAATAAAAGTAGAACACTTAAATCTAAATTTAGATTCAAACTCTGTTCAAATTGTATCAAAATAAGTGAGAGGAGATGGGAAAAAAACAAATAATAAAAACAATAATTAAAGAGAAAACAAACAAAACCAGAAGGCAGAGAGAAAAGATGACCTGTCTGAGAAGGTCCAGAGAAGGCAGGATTTCTTCTTTGCACAAAAAGAAAAACAAGCAACAGGGTTTCTTCTCTCTTGTTATTCACTACTTGATCAAGGGTTTTAACCCCTTAGCCAGTGCAACTAGTATCCCATTGTTCTCAGGTGTTAATGTTTAACAATAGATTAAATAAAAAGGGACAAGAGTAACCATGACTAATTATAAATCATTTTAAAGGTCTAAGTCTCAAGCAGCGATTTTAGATCACTGTTTTTCGGAAAACGTATAAGGAATGTATTTGCTGAATTTGTGTAAGCAGTACATACAAACAATATGCATAAAAAAATGCAGTACTTTTACAATTATTGTAATAACGAGTCACAAACGCATCCACTGCTGCAAATCCTGGTTTATTTGGAAAGATAAGGGTCCACTGAACAACATGCAGTAAAGCATTTTTCCTGCAACCAAACAATATTTTTGTAATTTAGATGGTTATTCGTATGTTTAAGTACTACAAAGGCAACAGGTTAAAACTCCTCTTTACATACCAATCAACAACTAGCCAGCAGTATTCTATGATTAGATTTGCATTAGGCACGCATCAATAAGCTACTCTAATGGTTAACCTGTTAGCCTTCACCACAGTTTTTGGGACTCACAGCTGAAAATGCCCTACCTTAATTTAAATGTTAACAATTTAAATATCTTTGAAAAGTGTCAGGAATCCACCTGCCATGCCCCCTTCTGCGGCTGTCATTGCCTCCGCGTGCTCCTGAGCTTTCGGCTTCAATCA